>LR737395.1:556496-595433 GCA_902655005.2 Marronus borbonicus
TTAGCGAAAAAACCGGAAAAGAATTACCGACACACCTGGTATAGGCTAATAAAAAGTTCCCATATGACTTTTAAGTTCGTACATTGTTTTATTTTTATTTTAATATCTCAATTTTTGGCATTTTTAAGATCGTATGTAGAATATAAATTGAGCCCTATTATGTAAAAAGTAATTTCTTGCGGTATCTTAAGATTTTTCAGGAATAAACTCGTGAATTTCTCATTCTCTAATCTGGCAACACTGTAATATTGTTCAAAAAGTTGAATGAAACATAAATCTGCTTCTTTTTTAACTATTTTTCTAGAACGAAAATTGCATATTTTTTATACTAAATCTTAGCTGATTGAATATTATTTTCTGGCAAAAAAATTGTTTAAAACTCAAACAATTCGCATAACGTTTATGTATTATACGAGGTTATGTATTATACGCGGAAATGTAAGCATTTAAAATAATCAAGGTTTCTTTACAGAAAAATCGCTTTGTCATATATTGCATAATGCTGAATTCTTGCGATGATTACGCATATTCTTTGCACATATACTTTTTAATAATCTACAAATAGCACTTACCTTCTTTTATATTATTTTTACATTATCACTGCATTAATTTCAATGATTTATTAAGTACTAAATGATAGTAATGTGACACATATCACATAGAATACGCAATTCACATGCTTAAAGTTTAGTTTAGTACTGATGAAATATTGGAGCCATTCTATCTTGCTTTTGCCTTAATTGTGTTCGAATTTGAACTACGCTGAATAATATAACAAATTGTCTTGAAGTTAATATACGAGACAATTTAAGTACGCATCTATATTTAGGACAAAGAAACCGAAAGAATTCGAGGAAGAAATAGCCGCACAAAAGATCATGTAATGGAGTGTAATGAATCGATGTAAAATCAACAATCAGCAAAACAAAGCGAATGTACATCACCTATTACGCTATTAGATATTTCTATGAGTTTCTAATAAAATCATCTAACAACGCCACGTGTCTTCTTTCCATAAGATTAGATTACTATGATGTTAAATCTCAATTTTCAAAAATTAAGCTAAATTTAACTTTGGTAAAACAAACACGTTTTACTAGTATAAATATTCAAAACTAAACAAAGCATTGTAAATTTACTTTCTTAATAATAAAATTATGGTGGGTGTATTATTTTTAAATCAAATTTATGTAAACGTCTACCTTATAAATAAACTATTAAGCCAAGCGATTTTAAAGATCACTTTATTAAATTTTTATGCATATATCTAAACAAACCTAATCTAACGCCAATAATAAACTCTATACCCTTACAATTTATTTATCTTAAATATGCTAAAACAAATAAAGTTAGTTAGTAGGCATCCTTGATCCTAGTTTTAAAGTAAGTTATGAATATTGTGATGGTGAATTTCTGTGTTGGAAAGGAGTCTTAAATCAATAGTAAACTGGATGCATATGGTGCTAATAATGTAACTGACGGTCGGCATATCTATGAACCATTGGAATCCTTGTTCTACCAAATATAAATAGGTGTTTCCACATGGTTTAACATTGATTTGTAAACACAATTCTCACTAATCCAATTTTTAACTTTTCTACAGATTATGTATGTTCCGGATGATTCATTAAGAACGGCGATTGGCCATATCTCAGTGACCGTTTTATTATTTTTTTAAATAATTTTCTATTATTGAAGAGCGAAATGATTGTCCATAACTTCCATTAATGACGCTTTGTGATTATATTTGTTCTATTTTGCGATTTTCTCGAAAAACTTTATTAGAATGGTATAGCTATAACCATAACAAAAGTGACAATGTAATAGCATATTAACATCTCAAAACTGCAAATTGATACCATTTGTCGATTCAAAGATATTTCGATTTTTATAACTTTTCTTATGTTTTGACTCGCCCTGTAAACTATAACAATTATAATTAAGTAAAAACAAATCGAGGCAGAAATTGCGAAAGCTGAAAAACCTAACAAACCGTAATAATTTCTATCTAAACACTGGAAATAGTTTTGGTTGACTATAAAAATATTAAATCAAAACAAATGGAAGAGATTTATTCTAACAATAGGTCGACAACAAAAAGTAACTTAATCTTAAATTTTGAGTTTCTCTAACACTTATTTGTACATCAAAACGCTTACAATAGCTTGCTGAACCAGAACTTTTTCTGGAGTGATGATAGCCATAAAATTCCATTTTAATTCTTCGAGAAAATCGCATAGATGGAACAAATCGCCACATAAGGACATTTTAAGAAAAAAGCAAACACTACTAGTTACCTTCTTCACCTATTTCCTATTATCTTCACAATGAGCCCAAACTTTTAAATAGAAAGAGTTTTGACTAGAAAGAGAAGTGCTTTCCTCGCCACATTATAATAGGTACAATAACAAAGTGTTATTACCAATACTTTTAGCAGATGTAGAGGGTTGTGTGGAAAAACGTAGGAATTAAGCCCAAAAATGATACTGTGGTTATACAAAAGGGTAATCGGATCATGATAACAAACGGCGTGGACGAAGACATTGCAGGTAAAGGCAACAAGGCGGCTAAGTGACATACAAAGATTAGCATGTCTGTGTGCTACAGGGGCCATGAAAACCATGCCAACAGTTGCTCTGGAAGTCGTGCTAAACCTAGGATCGCTACATGTATACATCCAAGGGGAGGCCAGACTAATAAAATACAGGCCAACCTCCTATAATTAAATTGCATGGTGCAGATTATCAGAAACTGTTAAAGGAATTGAAGGCGGGACCGGTAACTAGCAGGTCTAGTGACGCCATCAGACCCGAATACAGTATCAACAAGTATTATAATGGAAGAAAAGACCGTCTATTAAGGCCGAATCCATTTGGTACGCAGACGGCTCAAAGACAGAGAATGGAGTTGAAGTCGGCAGTAAACCAAAAATATCTAAAGCACCAGCATTAGACCGGCAAGTAGATAACTATCGATTTATTTCTATCTATTCAGATAATTAAGCAATAATAAATGCGCTAGATTCCACGCAGACGAAGTCGAAACTGGTATGAGAATGCATGAATGCGCTCAACAGGCTAGAAACCCGAACTAAAGTGACCCTGGCTTGAGTACCAGAGCACGAAAGCCACCGAGGGAATGTAAAGATAGACAAATTAGCCGTAGCTGCCCAAGACACTCTTTGGGAATGGCATATGCTACAATTAAAGCAACCACTAAACAAGGGAAAGACAAGAAATCTCAAGGCTGGTGGAAGAGTATTTCAAGTCAGACACGGGCCAAGTAATTTCTGATTGGACACAGACCTAAATTTACAGCGGATAACAGTGGGCCTCCTAACAAGGCATTGTATGCTCAAGAAGCATATGAACTATCTGAGAGAATCAGAGGAAACAGCATGTACATAGATTCTGTCGGGTGTAAGGAGACACTGCCGTTCATGCGATTACACAGCACTGGCAGGAGTACGGCTCTCAGAAATGGGCCCGGAATACCCAAAAGACGAAACCGACGTAGAGGGATCACTCGCAAGGCTGCTAAATCTGATGAAGAAAGCAAAGCTAACGTAATTTATATAATGAAACAGTAAGATAATAGATCTGAAAAGGTCGCAGTGGGGCTGGTCAAAAACTTGTCGAAACTGTGTAAAAAAAAATGTTATATTATTATAGAATTTATATTTAGACCAATAGCTTACCCAGTACCATATGATTAGATTAACTTTTCGAATAAAAAACTTTCCAGTCAATGCCGATTGATAAGTTTAAGTTATTTACTTAGAACTTTTCACACAATGTCTACAAAGAACGTTAAAGTTAATAAGGTGTAATGAAGCGCTTAAATGTCATGCAGAAAAGAATGATGATTCCATAAAATAGTTTTATACTATTAAAACAAAAAAGGAGCAGATCAGCCACTTCACGACTTAATAAAGGAAAGCGAGTTTAAGATGGCCACTTTATTATTCCTATTTTCTTGAAAGTTAAATGTTCCAAATCAACCCTTTGTCGAACTGAAAATAGTAACTATCAGCAGATTAAACAAAGTAATTGATGTAAATTGACAGTTAGCAAGTAATCTAAATGCGCTGGTTAAGCAAGAAGGGTTTTAGTAATTTCTAAATGTAGAGGTTTCGAAGTGTATGTTCAAATTAAGATAATAGTCCTTACCATTCTTGGCAACTACTCACGTAATGACACCGCAAAACGTTGCTTTGTGTCGTCTCTTTATCAGATTTCTGTATAACAGCTGGATGTTTCGCTCCCTGTAATTTCCTTCCCTAATCACTGACTGTGTAATGAATTGTTCTGGTCTACGTTATGGCCTTTAATGCAAACTTTGTTTTATAGCGTAGTTGATTGCGTTAAGTTTAAAACCCACAAACTCTGTTAGTCTCATATCAAGTCTAATAGTTAAAAGTAAGGACAAATAGAAGGACAACGCATGGCAATATAATAATATTCAATATTTAGACGAAAAAACTGTTGAAATGGTAAGTGATAGTAAACTTAAGAATATTTAATCCGTTCCAAATTTTAATTGCATTTTTTGTTAGATCTGCTTCTACGGATTTCGTTTTATTTTGTATATATTTACATCTGCAGCGTGTTCAAATTCTACAAAATAATGCTTTCACTGCCGCTAAAAATAGTAAAACATTTTTTAGTTGGAGTAAAAGCAATGTTGCCTAACAACATTTTGTTCTTTTATACGTTAGTCACTTATTTATTGTGTCAAAAATTAATTTATAAAATGCTCCGCAATAACATGAGATTTTAACTGAAATAACAATTCTGAATAAGGAGTTCTTATGAATTGACAATACCCAAATAGGGAACCAATTACTAAATCTGTTATGAGCAAAACTCATAACAGATTGAGAAATCGGTCACTCTTCATCGAAAATTCACGTCGATTTTCTTTAAATCAGAATATAAGTTGTTTGGGCTGCGACATTAACACAAACTTTATCTTTAGGCGTCACGTACCCGAGCCCAGCATTTTTTTAAATTACCAAACTTGATCTTCTTATTTAAAGCAAATTTAAGCACTAGAAAATTGAATTGACAAGACTCAGCCACGCACGTGTTTACACCATAACATAATGAACTAAACTGAGAAAGTGTTTAGCGTCCCTTCACTCCGTTGTTTGAGATAGTGCACAGAAATAAAGATTGTTTGAATGAAATAAATATATTTTTTGGCGTTATTTCATTAAATGAAAGCAAAATTTCTTTGATAGAAATAAATATGAAGATATTATTTCTTACAAAATAAAATAGTTTTTTTTTTGTGTCAAAGAATAGATAAATTTGACATCAGATGCAAAAAACTAATTTCTTAAAGTCAAGGAAATGTGTAGAATGACGACCCAGGCGTATTTCCTCTGGACGGCTCGTTGTGGTGATTTAACCTGAAAGGCAAACAGTGATGTGGGTAGAGATACTCTAGGAACCACCAGGTAGGTAGAAACATGTCCGCTGGTTAAGATTGCCTTCCTCACATCGCTTTTGCCATGAGTGATTCCACCTGTATCATGAGCAGCTTTATTAGCAGCATTTTTAAGTTAAAGAAATGATATAAAAAAAAATTTCTTTGGTAGAAATAAAATATTTTATTTCTTTCACTCAATGCAGGCTTCCTTGAATCAACAAATCCTTTTTCTCAATGTGATTGTTTAATCACAGCCAATTAGAATATGCCCCTCAAATTACAATTTTATATTAAATTCTAACTTAATTTTTCTTATTCTAAAAAAACAGTATAATGCATGGTATGCGAGATCGCAACTAAACGACTGATTCTATGATCTTAGATATTACAGACAGTCCTTGAATGTGAACTTTTCCCATCGGTCTGGGCAACTTCTTAACGAGTAGTATTTAATTCTTAAAATTATCCTAGGGATATTTGGTGACTATTTCCAATTGAATCCATTAAATTGCTTGGAATGAGCTCCCACTGGAGTCCACAAATCAGAAGATTTTTTAAATGAAAATTTAAGCAATTATTAATCTTATAGTAAAATTTGTACTAAATTTACTTTAAAAACTATGTACTTTTGCTGGGTCATTTTTTTTGTCACATAGAGTAGATCGATCCGGTCTTAAACATGTAAACGCAGAAACATGCATACAGAGTCAGCGGTTCCAAACATTTTTTAATTTTCTCAGTACGCTACACGTACTAAAAATTAAGTTTACTGCATTAAAAATGCCCTAGTAGCACAGATGGTTGGCTCAACTACACTTTTAGCTGAATATTAGCTCTACCTCGCAACGTTCTCGCATACTTACCTGATTTTTGGACTTTTGTCGTGCGCCGACCTTTAATGAACATTCCCTGAAAATTAGTTCACTGTTGTCCGCCGACCGTGTCGTCACATGTTTACAACGCTTGGCAACTGATCTTCAACCGACCCTCCATCGACTGAATTGGTTCAACATCGACTTGCTTATGCTACTCAAGTGTTTATTAGTAAGCGGTTGTCGACCAATGCTTAACTGATTTTGTTGACCTAGCGCCAAACGACACCCAATGTTAGAAAAGTACCATTGGTTTTGTATACCTTACTGGCCAATCATCACGGATACTGCGCCGACCGCACAACGTTGTACCAACTGACGGCCAACCGTCACCCAACCAACTATGCTACTAGGGTATACATTGTAGAGCAAAATGTACGCACCAAATGGAAAATAATTTCAGGAAATTGTTCCTGTTCTTTAAAAGTTAATTTTAATTAAAAAATATTGATTAACGTTATTAAAAAAATGTTTGAAATATCATCTTTTGTACAAACAAAAATTTTCTAATAATTCAGTTGCTTCATACACATGTGAGACAACTAACTCACAAAATTGTGGATTTTAAGGTGTTGTTAACTGATCGAGGAAGTTCTATTACCAAATAATTGAATATTGTTGTAATAAAATTCGTAATATGCGTAATTAGTACAAAGTTTTCGAGACTATCTTGTCATTTTGCGTGGAAAAAATAATTCGCATCAAACAAAACGTTTATTTTATTATTTATTATCAATTATTTATTATTATTATTATGAAAAATAGCATTTTCTAACAAATTTGCAATCTACCCACACATCAATTTTATTTCGAAGAAATAAAGAAGGATGGCCTTTATTGAACCTACTTGGACTATATTGAACCTATTTGAAAATTGATATTTGTTCATAGAATAAATTTCTAAATAACTTTTAATTAAAATATTAATGAATATTTTTAGTAATAAGGGTATTTTGCTATTACGAACGTTTTAAATTTCATCTACTTCTGCTAAAATGGAAATATAATTTTGCACGACTAAAATTTAGTTTCAAAAAATGCAGGAACTTTTATCTTATTTTCAGAAAAAGTAGTATATTATTAATTTTTACAATAGTAAAACCCCCTCACCCTCTCTGTTTTATGCAAAGGAATCTATAAATTAGCATTATTTTAACCAAATGGATGACTAACATACATTTTGGCATACTCACTTCTAAAAGGAAAATTATTAATTAGCACATGGTTTTCATGTACTAAAATTTTTCTATTGTACGTAAACAAATAGACGTAATGGCGATCCTAATCACTATTAGAGTGCTCCTATTATTCATCTAACAAAAATAGATTCTAAAACGTAAATGTGCCGCTTTGCGAGTTGCACAGATTAATGTAAAAACTGTTTATGTATACGTCGGTAAAGGTTTATTCCGGGTTCATAGTTCCGTCATGTAATACAATTTAGTCGGGTTGTTCGACATTATTCTACTACGTGCGTATATACATTTATGTTGGCAACATACAAAAGGTTATTCCATTTTCAGGTTCACTGCAGAAGGTTTGAGATTTGAGAAGAATGGAAAACACGCTATAAATTACTAATTCGCATAGGTTGTAAACATTGAAAATTAAACAATCAACGGCTGCAGTACACTTAAGAAATGCGAATTGTCTTTTAACTTTTTCAAAAATTGGAAAACATTAACTATTGAATAACCGAAAACGGATTTTTTTGTTATAAATATTCATTTCAAAGAAGGAAGACAGCAGATATGCAGTAAAATAATCGAATTAGTATGATATGAGCATATGTTTACATAAAGTTACTGTTTACGTATTACAGCTGGACCATTCTTATTTTATTTTAAAAGCAAAACTTTCCGATAAACAATTTAAAAGCAAAATTGGCAAACTTGGTAAAATAAAATGAGAGGAAGGTCAATGAAATTATTTGTAATATACCAATGTGCTATATTTAATATGTATTTGTTTAGCTAATTTCAATATCAGCCCGGCCAATTTTATCTTCATTATTCACAAAAAGCTCCAGTGCTGAGGATTAAATGCGTTCAAGCTCTGCCACAGTCGGTGGTAGATTTTCGTAGTAGGTCCGATTATCATTCATATGTTGGAAAATAATTAATTAAATCTCAATACTAAAAGCAGCATTTTTCATATTTTCGTTCTTTGTTCTCGTTATTATTTTTACTTATGTCTACGTTTTGTTAATCGTTCAAATTAATTAGTTACGATAGGTCCGTTTAAATTTATTAGTTTTTGGTAGACAATGTTTTTCGGTCTTTTAACGTTGTTATTTTTAGGATGCTTACGCGCAAGCTATGTAAAATTACTGCATCGAGCTTATTTGCCGTTGTTGCACAACAAATTGTCACTATCCACTTCTGTCATAGCAGTTCGCTATGTAGACTTTATCCTAGCTATCCTGTCTTACTTCGTGCAAAGTTGAAATGTATCCGTCTGTACAATGGTAACTTTCTTAAATTCCACGCTATGACAATTTTTATCAAATTTATCGAATATTAAAGTTACTTGAGGTTTATTCTATAGTCCATGCATAGAACTTTGTAAATTTGTAAAATAACAACAGAAAACTGGAGTATCAAAACGTGAAAAATTTAACCGTACCTACTATTAGAATTAGTTAATTGCATTAAAGTTCGATAAAGTAAAGAAATAACAACAATTAACAAAGCAGGTATAATTAAGAACAAATAATTACCAGACGCCGCATGAGACAATTTGTCGTGACAAAAACAATTTATTAGAAGCTTTATTGCTGGATATTGTAATATTTCCTATTTTTATTCTACTTTAGGACCTCTCGAAGAAACAAAACCATGAAACACTTTATTACGTACACACACAATTCATCCATCAAAAGCTTCTGCAATTCTAGCAAGCTTATTATTTGGCGACTCGGGGTGTATCGTGGGGGACACAGTGTGCGCCAAAAGTATATACTTTTTCCATAATTTTGCAATTTGTCTTTCGAAGAAATGCTCGAACATGTTAATTTTATTTTTTTAAAAAACATTCTTACATCAATTTTAAGTTTCCCTCACTTCTGCTTTTTAAGTAACGACGACCAACATTTTTTTTAAATGACAACCGATTTTTTTTATTTTGATAAATCTAAAATGGTACATTAAAATTTTAATACCTCACATAACATAACATAAAAAGTGAAAAACATAAATTTTATTAGCAACAAAAAGATAAATGCCATTATTCAAGAAATGAAATTATACATATATAAAGCTAAATTTAACATTTTTCCAAGGTTTTTGGCCGTCCTTAATATGTTATTCAAAATTACTGCAAATTTTATAGTGGTATAGTATAGTTATTTATTGACCCTTAGGCTGTTCTAAAAACAGATGTAGTGCACAAGAAATAACAGTGATACAAAACAAGATAAAGCAAGGAAAACCAGACTGAACTTCTCCAGTCAACTAATCAATTCATACTCCGACCAGCTGCAACAATTTTGTTCAATTAGATATTGTTTTAAATTACGTTTAAAAATTGACAAACTGATCGAGGCCCGGATGCCCAAAGGGAGTCTATTAAAAATTTTGGAAGCTGCAATAATTGGTGATTTCTTGCGATTGGGTTTATTTTGAACAATGTTGTTTTTCTTTCTAGCTTCATAATTAAGAATGTCTCTGTGAGTTAAAAATTTCCTTGTTTTGAAAAATGTATGGTATGAATTTGTATAAGTACAACAAAAATAATGTTAAGAAATCATAGGTTTAAAGAATGTCTTTGCAAGACTCAAACCCAGTGCAGGTAACTCAAATCATCAGTCGTATTATTCGTTTTTGCAATAAGAAAACATGATATATATCTCTTTGTTTGACCTCAAACAATAATATTATATGAAATTACACTGCCTCAGTTGACAACACATCCTTTAGAAGTTTTTATTAAAAAATACGCTCTTTGAAACTTAACGCACACATAATTACGATGATGACCAATGATCTTACCAGTAAGATTGCAATCAAAGAAGGTGCCTACCCAGTAGATTACATTCTTTAGAAATTCAACATTATAGAGAGATTGTTTTTTTAAATTCGTTATAAAATTAAAAAGTCACCCCTCATAAATCCCCATGTGGCGCTCGCCACACTTACAATGAGTACTACCTACATTATTAAGTGAAATACAGGCAACAAAAGCTAAAATGTTACAACGAAGACAATGTTATCCTATTAAGATTATAAAAGTCGCACAGCTGTATAAGTAAAATACTTCATTAATAGGATAACCAGGAATAAGAAAAATGACGAAAGCAAGTTGTTTCAGCTCGAAAATTCATATTTCTCGTTAAGTGATTCGTGAGAATTGTGAGTAAAAATATACAGACGAGTATAGATATAATATTTGCTATGTTGAGAGACTTTTAAGTACTATATCTACCACGTACAAGTCGCGGATGTTGCTCAAATAGATATACATCAATTCCTCGTGGTCGTAGCAGCACATATGAAGTGCCTTCTACCAATTATAAAGAACGTTTTTAAGAAAGTAACAATATAAAAAGCAAAACGTCAAACGAAAGATCAACTATATGGTTAACCTCAAAACACTACGAGGGTAGTTTGGAAAGTTTCAAAGTATTTTTTGGTGAAATTCAGTATTATTTGCCAACAAGTTTATACGTCTTTCCCATCGATCTTCCCATCCTTTTAATTCATTCTAATAGTAGTCGGCACCTTGTTCTACAAAAAAAGCGTTTACGAATGTGATGGCTTCGTCATTCGACGAAAATCTCTGCTCTGCGAGCCTAGGAAACAGAAAAAAATCGCGAGGGTCCTCTGCTGGAGAGAGTGGACGGTCTATCAATTCCAACTCCGATTCGCTAATTTTTACCATGGAGACCACTAAAATGTTGTCTTAGTGGAACAAAACTTTTCTTCTCTTCAAATGTGGCTGCCTTTTCGCAATTTCTGCCCCTTAGCTTGTCAAGTAATGATGCATAGTACATCCCCGTTATTATTTTCCCTTTCCTCAGAAAGTTACACAACTCCATGACTATCCCAAAAAATAGTCGACATCACTTTTTTTCGGAATTCATTCATTCTTCGTAGTCTACTAATTCGTCCTTGCTTCAGGAATGTACTGGTGAATCCAAGACTCAATTACAGTTATTAGTTGGCCCCAAAACTTCGATTTATTTCACTGAAACTGCTTCAACAGGGCTTGGAAAATGTTCATTCGAATGTGTTTGTGATCATGAGCTTTCTAATGCACAAATCAATCACGGCCTTTGATATCCCTCTAATCCCAATTTAACGATCGTCCAGCACCATTTGGTGAACCTTGCTGATATTAGCAGTAGTGGATCCAATTTTTGGCTGTCCAGAAATTTAAATTCGGGTGCCCAAAATGTTACTGTGCTCCAGAGTCCCCACAAACAGCGTCCATCTCGGCTTTAATTTCCGTATGCGTATTACCTTTCAAATTCAAGAACTTAATGAGGGCTCAATATTCCATTTTTTCCATGATTGCAGAAACATCAACATCTACCGACACAACCGACTGTTAAACAACAATTGAAGATCTAACATGGTTAAAAATTAAATTAAAAGTATCTCTCCACGCATGCGAATATTTTTGACGAATAAAACCATCTTCATATGGGGACTTGAAACGCTTCAGACTACCCCCGTACATAGTGTCATTTCTTTATTTTATTGGATACAAACGAGAGGAACCTACGAAGAGTATCCCAAGATATAACCCAAAATTATAATATAAACAAAAGAGAAAAATTAATCTGTATACATCGGTACGTTGTGATACTACAAACAAAAAGAAAGCAGTCAAAAACACCAACACAGTGTGTGCATAAATCCCTCCAAAAACCTAAACTCAAGTTACATGACTCTATTTTTAATTTCTCTTATATTCATGCAAAAAGCATTCAAATGCCGGTTGAACTTGAAAGCTCTACTCATTCGCACGAGAGGAGTGTTCGAAGCCGCGTTTGTATTAATGCGCGATATATTAAATAACTCGTGCGAACGAAGTTGCGTCTGCGGTACACTGAGAGATGAAAAGGTTTTAGTTCAAAAAAATTGCGGAGCTCGGTGCATCACTATTATCACTAGGATAATTTCCAAAAAACGCAAACTAATAATTTGTTCTGTATTCCCTCTATTCTACTAGAACACACTTCACAGCACGGATTCCAAAGTGACGAGTTGGAAGATAAGTTACTGTGTACAAAAGCAAAATACGGGGTCCTACGAGGAACAGCAGAAGTAAAACCTCGACGAAATCTCACGACAAAACAAAGCATCTTTATGCTTTCTCGCAGACATCGTAACTGAGATAATTACGGACCATCATGCATGGAATATGTTTATTTAGGGTTTAGTAGCTCTTAATATTATATAAAATTATATATTTCTAAAATGATTTTTTTGTGATTTATGTAAAATTTGTTTCTCTTTTCTATATTAATCATCTAGCATTATATTGAGAAATAGTTAACTATTTAGAATAGTAACTGTATTAACTATTTAGTATTATCGCTAGGAAGGACTTTGTGTAAGTTCCACTAGTAATTGCGTCACAAATCTAATAAAACGTGGAAAAAATAATTGCTAACGCACAGTGACAATTAATTAATGTATTAATACCACGTAACACGTACGCTACACAGAGTAAAAAATACACTCGATATTTCAATTTTCTTCACTTAAAATTTCTGATAAAATTTAGCAGCACTCCGTAATGAAGCTAATTCAATTACTAAAGGTTGGCGAATAGGCGTATATGCATTGTGAAAAGTCTATAAAACCGTCCCGATAAAATTTGTCACTGTGTTAGATTTTAGTTTGGAAGAAAAGGAGACGACATACAACGTGTTCTATTACCTTCATTTCGCGTTAGTCATCACCTTTCGTCCATTTTCTATGGATCGGAGATTTATGTGCACTGCTCCTTCGATGCTCGGCGTGCCATCATAAAAATCGAGCTTTATCCACTCGATTTGTAAGATATCCTCTAAAATTCCTGAGAAATGTTAGCGATAGCAAAATAACGGAATACTTTGATATTAAGACTTATGTATATGCATAAGTTACGGTGCATTTTTAATGTATATAATGTAATAATACTAGTAATGATAAAACTACTAATAATAAATAATAAACGCCAATATGGGTTTAGAAAAGGAAAGTCGACGCTACAAGTAATGGAAAAGATCAAGGATATAACGCAGCGATAACGCTAGACGTACGAAACGCGTTTAATACAGCTAGAATTTAATTCTCAAAAAGTTGGAAAACAGAAAGATATCAATCTATGTTATTAATATTATCTCTAACTATCTCAGAGAAAGATATATCGAAGTAAGCAAGCAAGACAGAATCGAAGCAAGAGCGGGAGTACCACAAGGCTCTGTTCTTGGTCCCACACTATGGAACGTCCTCTACAATGATGTGTGCGATATGGAGCTACTAGGGCGAGCGAAAACTATTGCTTTTGCGGATGGCTGGGCATTGGTCGTTTCAGCGGATAGCAAAAATTATCTGAGAAGTTATACAAATGAAAATCTAAAACGAATAAAGAAATGGATGGAGCATAACGAGCTAAATTTGGCACCGAAAAAAACCGAAGCCCTTGCTGTAACCCAGAAAAGGAAAATAAGTGGTTTGACTTATAAAATAGGTAGGACATCGTACCAAAGAAAAGTATACTTTGATACGAGGGGTAGTTTTAGTGAACATATAATTAGGGTAATCGGAAAAGCCGAAGAAAGGGTAGGAAGAATGAATCGAATAATGCCCAACATTGGAGGGAGGGACCTTATTAATAAGAGGAGATTGCTCGCCGGAGTAGCACATTCCATACTGCTCTACAGAGCACCGATAAGGGCAGACGCGCTAAGAGTTAGAAGAAACTATCTTGTAATGGAAAGATTCAGCGGAGAGTACTGATCAGGGTAGCAATGGCATATAAGACGATCTCCACCATGGCCCTGCAGCTTATCGCCCGAATTCCAACCACAGATCTGTTGGCACAGGAAAGAGTGCACATGGGCAACAGAGATAGGAAAGAATCAGTCAGAGAAATAAAAGATCGAATACTCAATATTTGGCAGAAAAGATGGAACAGGAACACACTTAAAGGACAATAGACAAAGACGCTAATACCAGACATAGGAGCATGGAATCTGTGCGACTACAAGAAGGTGAATTTTTATCTCACAAAGGCACTGCCAGGGCAGGGGGTATTCAGAGCGTATTTGAATAGAATGCAAAAGTTACCGGAAGACAAATGCATATATTGTGGCGATATTGATACAGCAGAACATATAATCTTCGTATGTGGTCGGTGGAAGACAATAAGAGAAGAAACTAGAACGAACATCGGAATACAAATAACAACGAAGAACTTAGTTGAAAAATTGGTAGAATCTACGAAGAACTGGGAGAGGCTGTACCATATTATCAAAACCATAATGAAAACAAAGGAGGAGGAAAAAGAAGAAGACAGGACAGCTAGGCGAGAGAAAGGGGAATTAGTCTTGAACACATTAACTGGGAGTCCCACACTGCCATACATCGAAGTATTTACATGACGTCCATAAAGGATTTCTACCCGGCAAAAAAAAAATAAAATTAATAAATATTTGTTTGAACAGGGGGATATCCTTCATTCCATGTAGAGAAGAGAAAACATTACACCAAGGCATGTGCAGGACTGCAAAAAAAGTGTTATCAACATTCTCACAACAACTAATGTTTTATTAGCCGAAATTAATCGATTTATGTTAAGGCTAGGAAGTAGAATTTTACATTTAGAGATTAAAATAACATGAAATTAATTTAATACCAAGAATCGGAAGTAACATTAAGTCAAAATTAAAATCATTTTTACCTATTTACATCATTTAATTTAAATTTAAATAACAACTTCAATTTAAAAGACTTTTTACAAAGTCAAAACGTTGTTAAATTTAACAGATTGGGACATTTCCTATCTAAAAATATTTAGTAACAACAGTAAGTGGTTTAAAAATATATCTAATTCCGTAGTTCCTGACGATATTTCTGATTTTTTGGGTCCAAAATTTGGGGTTTCTATTGTTCGGAAAAACCTAAAGATAGGCCACCTTCCAGCTGATGTTGAAAATATTATTGGTGATATACGGGTTGAGTTGTCATGTCATGACACGGGTGACAAATGTAGCAAGCAGACTCCTGATCTTTCTATTTTCAAAAAAACTAAAAAGTTTTCAAAATCACACCCAAACATACTTATTTTTATATCGGAGAAAGGTAGTTATGCTGCTGCTTTGCATAGAATAGATTACATTGAAAAAAATAATCTATTATTACAAAGTAATCTAGTCTATAAAACGTTATCACGTAATCCTACCGAAACCATACAAAGATCATACAACGAGGCTGAAAAATAAGGGTGAAATATTTGATAAAATTAAAAAATAGCTCATTGTCTACAATTCCAGTTTTCCAAAATTGCCGTCCAAAAACACACAAACCAAATGTCGTTCTACGTCCCATAATTAGTTCAATAAATATCACAACTTATAATTTATCAAAACTTTTATCTCAAATATTGTCTGTTGCTTTATCTGAAAAATATATCAGATACATTTCAGCTTGCTAATGTCATTAATCAATGTAAATTATAACCGATAACTATGTTCTGATCTCTTTATTTACCAACATTCCTTTGGAATTTTTCTGTCTATTATTGTCCAAAAATGGAACCTGATAAGAGATCATACAGAATTGTCAGAAGATTCCTTTTTAACATTAACAAAATTCTTTGTCAACAATTCATATTTTGCTTTTTCTCCTATCAGTCCGATTTTAACTAAAGTAGTTCTTGATGAATTGTAAAATAATGTTATTCCAAAACTTCCTTTTCAATTCCTCCTTATATAAAAATATATTGATGATATAGTCTGTGTCGCGCCGAAATTCATAAAATACTTTCGATCCTCAACTCCAATTCACGATAGAAATTCAGACAAATAGCAGTGTTCCTTTTTTGGATACAAAAATGTCATAATTTTAGATTGGTATCAAAAACCAACCGCGTCTGGTAGATTTATTAGTTTTCACACAAACTATCTGAAGAACTAAACATTTAATGCTGTGAATGCAATGAAGAACTTGAGAAACCTATTTGGTGTTTTTGCCAACAATGGATACTCGAAACCATTGCTCAGCAAATTGATTTACAGTACAAATTTCTTTGATGATCCAACTGACGACGTGAATGATGAAGGAATGAAATTAAATTTAGGCATTTTCTATTCTTTAACAACTTAATTTGTAAAATTAAATCAATTGTTCAATCCGTTTATAAATATAAAAATTGCACAATATAGCCCCATTCAAAATTAATTCTGTGTATAAAATTCCGTATTTGGGTTGCGGTAGCAGTTATATTGGTCAGACGTGTCAATAGCTAAAACACCAGATCAGTGATCGTAGCAAAGACAAGGGAACTTGTGCTTTGACTAATTGCACCCCTGGAAACTAGTCACCTTTTTGATTTCGATAATGCTGCTGTGTTGGATGTTCAAAATAGTTTTAAAGGTCGTCTTTTTCTGGAATTACTCTAACAACAACGGCACAACCAACACAATTAACTGATCAACTTAGTAATAGTAATTGTAATATTTTAGATTTTCAGAAGTAAATAGTCTATTTATATCTATCCAGCTTCAAATTCGTACAATTTCAGTTTGTAAACACATATTTAAGTTTTTTCCAAATCTCACGAAATTCTTTAATACATAATTGCCGCATTCGAGCTATACACAGTTCATCCTCAGGCACAAGTTATAAGGCAGATAAAAATTGTCGAATTAATAACATATTATATCTTGTAATATATACATCGGTCGCTTACTGTGATACAGAAATATATTTTATATAATATTTTATTAATTCCACCATTTTTATCTGTGAAATTTGAACCCTCTTTTTTCCATTTGTCCTAATATAAATTACTCGCACAGAACTATCATGCATTAATTATGTTTCTATAATAGTTTTGAGAAATTTATTTTAAAGAATTAATTGATATTGAATATAAGACGATGACAACGAGAAAGCACACAACTAACAAACAATGTAATAATGAACTCATTAGATTCTTTTGCTTAGAAGTTAATCAAAGAGAAATAACTAATTTTAACCTACACCTTTGGCGGTTACTGTACAAAGGCTACAATAGCAATAACCTTTCGCTAAATCGCCACATCTCAAGTCGGAGAGAACTGCTAAAGCGGGAGGTCTTTCACTAATTAATTTCTTGTAGATACGGTAACCCTGTGTCAGAATCCACAATCCATCTCTACCCTTTTGACTTTCCAAGTTTGAAGAGTAGACGTGTTAAATATTGTCGCTGGTATGCTTTTCATCACGTTTGAATAATTATTATAACTAGTCTCAGCATAATACAAAAATTAATTTAAATTTTAACATAAATGGTGCATAAGCGTTTATTATTGAGAAAGTGTTAGAAGAACTTATTTGCAATTTATTGTCAAACACGTATTATGCAAAACTCAACAATTTAAAGAATTTTATACTTCCTTTGAAAGGTAATAAAAGTTGAGGTTTTAGCGATTGTATTTTTACAAACATAACAACAACGGAGAGGCACAAGAGTACAACCTGGTAGACATGATACATTAGTAACAATTATACTCTGTATTGTTCAGCTGGTTATTTCCATTTACAGAACAAAACAATAATGGTGACAACATATATATAACAAGAAATAAAAAATATGCTTGTCTTTACGCATCTTGTCCGCAGTTCTACACACAATATGTGCTGCTTGCTAACTTGTTGCGAGGCATTTGTTCGTACTGTTGGAAGATGAAATATGTAATTATGTCAACGAGAAGCACTCGGAAGTCGGAATGCTACCAGTGAGAGTAGATACTCGCAAATGACGCTGTTGTGAAAGAAGCCCCATAAGAACTTGATGATCGTATTAATATTGATATTCTAAAACTATGAGCGTCGTATCTATCTTCAGTTATTACTGACGTTATTAACTTCCACCTAACTAGATCGGTATTATCAGCATTCTCGAAGATTTGGAAAAAGTAACGGAACGCCAAATTTTCTGCTTTACAGTGGCGAGCTTCCTTTTCATCCGTTTAGATTTCGTCCCCTTAATGGCTATGTCGCTCTGCTGGTGAATATCACGGATGATATTCCTAACGGCCTTAATGAGCTCAAGGTTACAGTACCTGCGTTGCTAGATTTTAAGAAAGCATTTCACAGAATCAATCGCGAATTACTGCTCTCCATTCTACATTATATTAGACAATGTGACTTTGCTGTTATGTTGATGAAAGTATATATCTCACAATCAGTCAGGAAACAACAAGTCGTCAGTCTTGATAGAAATTTATCTAGCTTCCGGAATATGGTATCTGCATTTATATATCTCAGCTTCAAGAATTGTCGCTGTCATTTTTACGCCGATGACACGCAAATTTATATTAGTAGTTGGCCGGATGAGGTGACTACTTGTTCACTTTTGAATGAGGACTTGTTGACTTATCGGGCCGACATTCACTAGATTTAAACCCTCTGAAATCTTGTGTGGTTGTGTCTGGCCTGGCCCAGACCTGGCGCTGGAGAATGGGATGAGGGTGAAGGTGGGCAACGACGTGTTAGCAACTGTAGATGTTGCTAGAAGTTTGGGGTTACATTTAAATTCCAAACTGAAATTCAGGCGGCACATTAGTAGGAGTCTACAATATGGTTATGGCGCTTTGAAACTAGCATATCCTTACAGACATACTCTTCATAGAAACCTTAAGAAGCATTTACATATATAATTCCCTGGTGTTATCGCAGTTAAATTTTTGCAATAGCATTTATAGCCCCTACGTATCCAGAGACTGTAAAATTTGTACTTACGTCTCATTTCGGTATTAGGAAATTCGATAGAATTGTCATAAAATGAAAAATGTTAACTGGATTGGCACGCCACAACGTCGCTTTCTTCACGCTGCTTACCTTTATCACAAAGTAATTCTGTTGTGATATGCATAAAATTCAGATTTTTTAAGATTTAGGGGTTTAGTAAGTATACCTAAGCACAGACTAAAGCTATTTGAGAAGCTTCCCACCTATGCGAAATAAAGAGTTTTTAGCACCGGGTGATTACTGAAGCGTTTAGCAACACAAATATAGAGGTCTTACATTCGCAGATACTTGGTCAATTTCCTTTCGGGCGTTACCGCGAACTGAATAGTCAAAATGAAGCCGTGCTTTTTTTCTTCGTGTATGTGTTAGAAAGCAATATTTTTGTACATTAACTTGTAGATTAAACGTAATAAACTCACTTGCCTATATCTTCCGAACAGAGGCAGCTAAGAAGATTTCTGAACAGACTTTGATATATAGTAGGAAATTGTTGATGAACACCAGGAACATTAGTGGACCCAATTTGACTTTTGTGATACCCCAGATTTTGTAATAAATTCCATTGTAGGACATGATCCTTTAAGTAGGATTTCAGCAGTGCAGTTGCTGATGATGTAAAACATAAGTAGCTGAATTTGGAAAGCAATGTGTTATGGCATATTACGTCAAACTCGTAAAATCAGTATGCACTGTGAAATTGAGCAGAGATTAATTACTGTTGAATCGATCACGGATGAAACCATTTGCTTTGATGATAAGACAATGTTATTTTTCACCGAAGGGAGTTTCAAAATACTGGCAAAGTTACTGATAGATCACGCAGCTTTAAGTAGCAACTTATACAGATGAAGGTCAATTATCTCGTTTGTGGCAAAAAGATCTGAAGAACGTAAAACATATTTATCTAAGCACAAACGACATCAATGTTTCAGTAAACCATTCTTACCACCTACTAAATTAGAAGAAGAAGATCCTAGAGTTGTATGAAGATTCATCAAAAAACCCCAAGTATTCCCATGCAAATAAGAGCACCGTTAAAATAGACCTACTCAGATCACAGTGACGATGCACACTTTCATGGATATGGCTCAGTTCAATAATAATACTAATGTAGCGGCTTTCTAAAAAAATTAAAAAATTCAAATAACCCAAAACGTGACTTTTGTGTAATGCATTTCTGTAAAATGATCTCTATCCTCGCGTCCTTGCAGATATAAATTTATGATGCCAGTTCCCTAGTATACTTCAACTTTATTTTTATAGATTTCATGTTTATTGAACGCTTCATTAAATGATTCATTCTCGACGCAAGTGCTTTTATATTAATTAAACAAACACAAACTTCAGTTGTAATTTTATTCCCTTCGAGAGGTAAACAAAACTTCTTTCAAATACAATGATGCATTTACCGTGTTAGTGATCCAAGTCGTACGCAAACAATTTGCTCGTTTAATGTGCTGTATATTATTCCACGGCATTTGCATAGCGTTGCATTGTAAAATCTCGTCTCATTCTATGAACGCAATACAGGCAATTCGAAAATAAATTCAATTAAGAAATAAACTTCAATAAGATAGGTAGCGTATAAGAAGTAAATTTAAAAATAAGTAATATGCATCCAATCCAAAATAAATTGATACCATATTCATATCTAAATAAGTGTTATTGTAACGAGGCAGCGATGTTACTTTCTATAATGCAATTTAGATTGCGATGTATTATTGTGCGAAACTAGTATTAAATAAGAAGCAAATAGGTTTACGTAAAGAGTAAACGACATGCTAGGTAAATTACTGCACGTATAATCTACAAAGTTCATATTATACGATGTAAAAGCTTAATGCAAAATACGATCATCTCTCTTATCAACCTATCCTAACGATCGTAATAGCATAAGGTCGTTTGTACTATCTCGTATATTTGAATATAATTAACTTTTTAAGCAAAATTGATGACTTACGCGTTACTCCCAAACTACATTAATTTTTCTATATAGTAATAATTATTAAAATTACGGCAATTACTGTTTACATAGTTCTTATTTAAAATTACCAACTTTTAAAAAAATATATGTAATAAACTGCAAATAAAGCTCTGGTGAAAAATTAACTCCTCAAGGATATGAGGGATGTTTCCAAAGTTCTGGAAATTGTGCTCTAATTAAATTATAGGCAACGCTATCGGTAATAGACAAGTGCAATAAAGTTCAGCCTGAGTCAGATGTTCGACTGATATACCATAGACGGGTGTTCGTAGCACTGTTTTTGTAACCGTGGAAGATGTGATTAAATCTCAAAGAGCAATAGTTTTGTTTTTGTGGAAATAGGGTGTGAAAACTTCAGAAACTATTCAAGATCTACAAGTATGTTTGGTGAGTCTGCAGAATCTAAAAGTAGCATGTATCGGTGGATCGTTTTAAAAGTGATAGAACATCAGTGGAAGACGATCCACGCAGTGGTCGCTCGAGTGCGTCGGTAAACGAAAGAAACAATACTGCCGTGGAGGACCTATTGAAAGGGGACAGGCGAATGAGTATTCGTCAAACTAGTGTACTCCTAGGAATAGGTACATGACAAGTTCATGACATCTTACAGGATTATTTAGACGTAAGCAAGATTTTAGGTCGCTGGCTGCCAAGACTGTTGGGACTCAATAAGTCTGACACTTGTCGTCAACTTCATGAGCTGTTAACCCGTTACGGTGATGAATTTTGGCAACGGATAATAACCGCTGACGAAACGTGGATTCCTTAATTCAATCCTGAGACCAAAAGTCAATCCAATGAATGACGTAAACCGGAAGAAGGGCCTCCTATTAAGGCAGATGCAGTTCCGTCTGTTGCAAAAGTAATGCTTACTGTATTCTGGGGTTACGAAGGAATTATTTTTATGGATTATCTGCCCAAAGGTACTACAATTAACGCAAAATATTATTCGAATTTATTATCCGGACCACTGCGGCAGGCACTTGTCAGAAAGCGGCCTCGAAAGTTGCATAAGCGACCGTTAAGCGACCAGTCATTTTCATCTGTTCCCAGTGTTCATCCCAGTTTTGAAAAAACCTTTACGGGGTGTTCGATTTGAGTTTTGACTGACGTCAAACGTGTCATAAGTAGGTGGACTGCGGAGACACCGAAAACGTTATTTGAGGACGTTTTTAAAAAAATTGTTTATCGTTGGGATAAATGTATTCAGTTAAATGGAGATTATGTAGAAAAACTACATTGTAATATTGATAAAATTGACAAAATAAAAAAATTATAGCGAAATTCCCAGAACTTTGGAAACATCCCTCGTATAATATTAAATGCTTGGGATCTAGCTTAAGTTTTGTTTTTTTTTTCTAATAGAAATAAATGAAAATTGAAACAATTTTTTAATACCAAAGAGTTTACAGTATTTATTTAGTTATAATATAATAATTGTTTCTTTTTGACAAATATTTTAAGTTTAACAGTTCCCTATATCAATTCCTATCCAACAGCTGTTTTTATAAATTTACGTGATTAAATATTTGAAAATCTTGAATTTATTTGTTTATTTAAATATTTGTAAATTTTGAATTTATTTGTTTATTTAAATTTATTTTGCCAATTAATGGAAGATATAGTTCGATGTCCCGTTGCGGAAATCTTGCCTCGACGCTACACCAAATTCAAATACATGTTTTCAAATTGATTTAATATGTTGTTTTTAAACTTCAATGTTGGTGTAGCTGCGTTACTATTTAAAGCTCTTGAATTAATCTAGTGCTTTTTGTCGAAATTTGTCTGTTACATCTATAGTTTGTTTACTTCGACAGATCCAAAGTTTACTTTATGAATAAAATCAAATAATATCCTTTGTGATTTTACTATCCACAAAAGAGCCCTTGTTGAAGTATGATAAGTCACAATGGTTACGATATTTACCACAGTACACAGAAAAAGAGTATTGTTTGAATGAAAGAAATATATTTTCCAATGATATGCCGCTTCAACCGGCAGTGTATCGTAAGCAAAAATATTTTAAAATTGTCCGATAGGTCCGATACTATTACCTATTCCAAAATTTCAGAGTTACATTCATAATATTGTTAAAACTTCTAACGAACGAGTTTTATGAAATACACTGCATACCCTTTATTAATTAGTTTCATTATTTTACTTTTTACTTTCATTTCTAATATCAATTTTATATTTCTGTTTTTTAATTTCATTTTACTCCTTAAGTAGAACGCGGATGCCGCGATGATGCAGCGTCGTAGATTTTATTCTTTGTTCGCGAGAAAGGTGTCTAATTGCATTAGTATTAAAATACGAAAACGTTCGCTTATTTAGGTCACAAGTGCCATTTTGTAATTGATTAAATTAATAAAATAATTATATAGATGCATAAATACTAAATAGAACCAAGCGAGTCAAGAGTGTCAAAAGAGTCAAGAGAGTCTAGAACACCAAACTAGTGAATAAATTATAATAGTCAACAAAACTAATAAAGTTATCAAGTAAAAGAAGTTGATGGAACTAGTCTTGCAAAAACACACCGCGTTCGCGACGTAAGAAATAAATTCGATAAAATTCTAGCTCATTTCCAACAAAAATGCTAAAATTTGTTGGATTATATTTTTGATTTACTTTTTTTTTACTTACATCACACTTTAATACTGACTTTGTTATTTACATAATACAACCCTAAATGAACAGAAATTATGATTGGACTAATGTAGCTAAAAGCTCTACGATTTAAAAAATCAAAGTAAAGTATTTGTTTGCACATCTAATTAAATCAAAAATGCCTTAAACTACAGATTAGGTTCAGAGGATAACAACAAAGTAAACTTCTGCCAACACATTATAAATTCTAACGAATCGAAATTGTGGGATCGGAGGAGCGTGCCGTCGACTCTCTTATTCTTAGTAGACATTGTAAGGTAAATCGCCGGACGACTTCTACGTATACATAATTAAAACATTAATTCGTATCGTATTCCGCGTGACGATAATTTGCATCTTTTTCGGAGGTTCGACGAGAATAATTTGCGACACAAAGTACGCATTCTTCCGTGCGATAAACTTTGAAGTTGACGTCAATTGGAGAAGATCGCGTTAGCGGCGTACGTATTTATTCACACCGCGCGCGATGTGCCGCTACGAAGATACGAAATTCGTTAGATTAGTTAACCCCTGCACGAATACATTATTACTTTTAAATTAAATCGAATATTGTGTGAATGGAAAAATTGGCTCCTTTTTAGTACACAATTTTTAATATATTATTATATTTTATAATATATTTATAGTCATTTTTGTGTACCGAGTTTGTTAAAAATTTCCTTTAAACTGGATTCGCGATGAGATTTGAACAGGATAACATTTTTGAAAAATTATGATTACATAATATTCTTCATCTTATTGTAACATTTTCACCTAGTGCAGTGATGGCGAACCTTTTTGAGGATAGGGTCAAATTTTGTTCCTTATTTTTGTTAATACTAGCTCGTGGGTCACCAAATCAGTAGCGTTGGGAGGGAATACAGGTACCAATAATTTGTAAATACCGAAAATTTGTCAACAGAAAAATTTTAGACGACCTCTTTTTTTGTTTTTACTTTTAAAATTTCCTCAAGGTTTACGTTTTCTTTTTGTTTTACAATTTTTACTTTTACAAGTGAAGAGCAAAAAAATAAAGGCGGATGTCAACAAAATGTTTACCCTGGTATCTTCCCAATAATATCAATTACCAGGACCAGGACTACCAATGACGTATATTAAAAATTACTATGAGCGATTACTTCTCTCAAGATATTCTTTAAAAATAACGTGTAAAAGTTTTCTTTTGGTATAATTCAAATATCGACCGAAAGTGACCACAATTTTTCAACGTATATCGCCCAAGCCCTAAATTAACAAGTACCCATAGTAACGAAAATAACAAATATTGATTAGAGTCCAGCATAAAACAAATAGATTTATTTAAAGTACTGCACACCAAGTCTTTTTGACAATAAAAAGCATCCTGAAATTCGTTTAAAAAAATACGCAATTTATTTGAATAAATGTTTCTTTTTTCGAATAATGAAACGATTAAGATAAAGTGCGTTAAAAAGCAGTTCTATAGAATAGTAGCGAAAACATAGGGCATTTTTTTCGAACGAACTAGTAGATATTACCATTTCTCAAGTTGATTAAAGACATAACGAAAATTGAATAAATATCAATACTGTATTACTCCATCTGGTTGAATTAAAAATTAATGTTAATAGAAGAAAATTGAAAATTTTCAATTTTCGTCCGACCAGAAGCGGTTTTTTTTATTAATAGCTCCATTATTAGTAAACTTTCCTTCGTCTGTTTAAAAAATTCGATCGAAAATGTGCAACCAATTCTATTAGCTATGGGATAAAAGACGTTCAGGATCTGTTGAGCGTAGATGTTGCATTAAAATCGGTATGTATGAATGCAACCTATGTCTTTTTACAGCTCTGTGTAGTCTAGCAACTGATGTTCTGATTTCTTGAGCTACATGACTAATGGACGAACATGAATGTAGGCCAAAATCTGCAATTCTCTTCGTTCTCGCCCTTCATTGGCTTCGTTATTTATACAAAACACTCTAACAAAGGAAGATCCCGAACCCGGAAATTCAAAAAATTATAAAACCTTGGAAACATATAGATCACATATACGCAATTTCTTTTCTACGGGAAAACACTCTGAATGGATGAAATGAATCTTTGGAAATTTTCCATTCTGCCTGTGCGGATAACTCGCTAACGGTAAAACGTAGAGAAAAAGTTTTAAGACAAAAATTGTTTGTTTGAGTGGACAGTCAAGAAAAAAAAAGTTAAATCTATCAACATTAGTAGTATGGTAAACAACACAAATCTGCACACTCCGCACCATACAAATTTAATTGATTAAGCAGGGACAGCTGTTTCGAGAATTTGTCGATCCTCATTTTCAACCGAAGACTGAATGATTCGATGAGCCAATGGAATACGGAAATTTCGTTTGTTATAGGTATGTCCCTTTTACAAATGAGATATGTAAAATGAATACTCAACAACATTAAATAATGAAATGATTATCACGGCCCGATGACGTCACAAAAAGACTGATCAAAAACCAGCGCGTTTCACCTATGTTTGAAATTCTTGAGTTTCGTTTCTCAACCTATTCACCTTTACACCTAAGCTAGAAGAGATTATGAGGTATGTAAGTTAGTTTTCAATCTTTGTGATAGAAAATGAATGTTAATATCAGTTTATTATACATCAAAATTCTTAGTTTTTGATGCGCTTTCTTGTTATCAGGTTCTCTATTATACTTTAGAAAAATCATATTTAGTTCTTTCCATTACCATTTTGTCCTTATGGGTTTTCAATTACAAAAACATTTCAATCGCTATTTAGATTACTCGGCGTACAAAAATTTTATACTAATCAACGTTGCATTTTGTTATCTATCATTATTACTTTAGATGTGGACGCACCCATAGAGTAAAATACAAAAATCCCGTCACTTTAGCTGTTATTTCTTTTTAATGGAATCGCCAGCGCTAGTCCTGTTGTCATTATTTTTAACTAGTTCGCTATAATAAATGGGATTACGAACATCCAATTAAAAAAGCATTCCAATTCTGGAATAATAGTGGAATTAAAACTTTTAGTTAGGCACAAAGCGAATTAACGATTTATTTGTACTAACAAAACATTTGAATAATTAAAACATCTGTATAGTTTTAATTGTTAATTGCCATGTCAAAGCCGGTTTAAATATTTACTAAAAGAACTTGTCAGAGAACGAACCTGGACCTGCGTTATCGGACAATGGATTCGATTGGAGAAAAATTTCAGATGGCGGGTGTATATCCGAGTGACCGGATAACGAATCCAGATCCGAGATTTCGGATAACGGATCCGGATCCGAGCTTTCGAATAATGGAATCGTATAACAGTAAGATCCGGATATTCAAATAGTAAATTATCTGGATCCGGATAACAGCTCTAGTTAGTAATAATAAAGTTAACAGTTTACACAAGCAATTTTCCATGGCCAAGACTTTTCGCTTTGATAATGATACATCAGGCAATACATTTCTATTAAATTGTTGCTTAATAGATAGAACACATCACACGTTTACGTACGCAGTAAATAGTGACACACACATCAATAAATAACTTGTCGACATTCAAGAATGCAAAATGGAACTACCACTACAACCAATATTATCATCGATCATAGTACCACACGAACACAGGATATCTTTCTATTTGCACTATCCTACACATTATAATTCAAATATCGATCTCTTATTTGTTGTACATTAAATAAACTTTATTGTCTAGTAAATTGCAAAACTTTTATGAAACAATAATGTTTGTATTGATTTTGTAATTTTTCTAATAATAAAATATTTCAGGGTATTCGTAAATGAAGACCGCATTAGATTTTACAGGTACTAAAATCGCAAGGTTCCCTCTATGGCATTTTGATGGCGTAAATTTCCTCCGTTGTAATACTTAAAATGAAATTTACTCACAAAAGGAGTCATAATTTTTATACTAATTGATCATATTTACATTTTGATTATGTTGACACAATATTTTTATGTGAAGAGATGATTTGAGTTAAAATCAATTGTTTCTTTATTCTTCTTGTAGGATATATGTATGTATGAAATTATCTTATGGGTAGAACATTTATTCTCTAATTTATAGTTAAATTAAAGTTTTATAATAAGTTCAAGCATGTTTTAAACTATTCATCGAAACAAACTTAAATTATGTTTGGATATCCAATGTACAGTTAGTGATAAATATAAACAAAAAAAGACTCCCACATTCCAACAAGAACATAATCAGCAGAAAAGGTAAAATATGAAACAGAAAATAAAATCACAAAAATTTGTCGTCCAAATTACTAAGACTGTAAATTAAATACGTGTTAATTGTCATAATTCTAAGAATATTAAGGCCTTTTTGATTGTGTTTCTTAAAAATGTGTTCATGTGCTTAAAGGTGTAAAAATAGCATTTTGATTCAGCGGTAGACAGATACAGAAAGCCACCAATTTATTGAAATTTATAATAAATTTCTTTCGAAAGATGCAGTCCAAAAATTCGAAGGGCGGTCTCATTTTGTTGAATAAATTTTAGCACCCGTGTAGATCTTCCAAGCTGCAGTATTTTTACTTTGTTTGCCAGTGGAAGAGATTTGAAATTAAATAGTTTTAAGAATATTGTTTGTAATATTTTCCGTCATTTCTCGTCTTAAAAAGCAAAATTAAGTGCCCAGAAGTTGAGCCGCTAGATATTGTAATGGGATTCTTTGTATGTACTAGAAAATTAAACAATTTTCAACGTTTATGAGTTACGGTTTTTATTTTTGATTTTAAAATTATGTTTCTCTTAACAACATTCTAAATATTTTTTAGGCACTGATCTAACGCAATCCATAATTGACAGTTTACAGAATATTCTTGAATAAAATTTGAATAAGTTGAAACAATTTAATTTTAAATTAAAATAAAAATTAAAATTAGAATAAAATTTTAATTTTAAAATGAGTTTCTCCTTTTATTTGACCAAATAGTAAATTTGAATACCTACATACTAAATGCATTTATTTCGTGGAGTTTTTAAGTTTTGCTTTGAGATAGTTTCATAATAACTTCAAACATTGAATATTTTCATCGGGGAATGTTAAAAATGTTTCATTGTCGAAACTTCTGCATTTTTCTTTCAATTTATATCCGTAGTTTATAACTTGAGTTAAATCAAATAACACCCTTGATGACTTTGAAATTCATTGAAAATACCTTTCCCTTACATGGTAACAATGTCCAAATTTCCAGGTACGCCCGATACAAATTTATAGGAGTAGGTATAGCGGTAATTTATTTGGACAGTTTGGTAACTTATTCGCAGCTTGTAACTGTAGTTAACGCCAAAATGTCTTATGTGAAATAAGTTAACTCACTTGAATTAAGCCAACATTCTAAATTCAAGAGAATGCTCTCCCAAAAAAATAATAGACTGAAGAAATTCTATTTTCTTGCAGATAGATATTCCTTTTCTGTGTGTACATGTGTTAAAGATGAAAACCTAATCTGGGCAAAATTTGGAAGGAAGATTTTATCAACAGTGCTTCGACTCGTAATAAAATAAAATTAAATGTAAATAAATCTCAAAATAAAACACTCTCTAACGTGAGTAAATTAATATCACAACAACTAAAAGTTTATAACACTAAAAACAAAAATCTAAACAAGTTACGTGCACTATCACTGCGGTATACATATATACAAGTGTGCAACACTTTATAGCACCGTTGTGAGCAGTGGTGGCAAATTTTTTGACCCACCAATTTGTGAACGCTATCACCAAAATAAATACGTTCAAGTTCAAAAAAAATCTGAGATTCATAAAGTGAATGTTTTAAGCTGTATTTTTTATTAATTAAGAATCAGTTTAGTTACAAAAATCTGAAACGCGATGTTTATATAATAAATAACTAAAAAATGCGTCTCCCACCTCAAGATTCCTGTAAATAATGTCCTACACTATCAATTTAAAATTGGACTACTCACTAATCAGTAATTAACACTTTTTACCCTTTTTTCCTAATCGATAATGAAGTTTATAATTTAACATTATTATAATGATTCCTTTTTAATTTCTTCTCGAACGGAGTTTTCATTTTCCTCATTTTCGGAGTCATTTACCTCACTGTGAAGACAATTTTATTTTTCAACGTAAAAACCATTAACGCTAACGGACTTATTTCAACGTTTTTCCAATAACGCAATGCCTTCGAAAAAGAATCTCTTGCTTACTCCGCAAAATACCACACCACAGCGTTTTCAAAGTCATCATTCGATAAAAAGCTACGCCTTCTCAAGTGTGACCGTAAGGTGGATGTTGTAATTCCTCAAAGCCGCATTCATTGATTATTGCTTAAACAATTCGTGCTTTGTACACCTTCCAATAGTCATGCAGAAACAGTGTTTTCGAAGCATAATTGTGTTGTATTTTTTTGCATCTAGCCGCTTTTAACTTCCTAATTGTATCTTTGTAGACATTCCCCATTGTTGTAGTCCCTTTACTTTCTCTGCAGAAAAATGCGTTTTCGCCTTCTTGGGTGGTTGAGAGCCCTTGTGAATTCATTTCATGAACTCTTCACCTTGGAATAAAGCGGTCGAATTTCCCTTGCAAATTTGTCACCTGCAGAGTTTTTGTTGACTGAACAGCCTGGGAATCCACTTTGGTTATTCCCGAATCTTCATGTACAATGTTAAAAACTCTCGTTTCTGATATTCCTATTTGTTATCAATAATTGAAACTTTTACACAGGGGTCAGTCATCACCAAATCTTCAACTTTGTTGGTGATTTCTTCAGTTCGTACCTCCAGAAATCCTTCATGCTTTAGGTCACCAATAGATTCCCTGCCTCGTTTGAACTGCTTGCACTAATATTTGACTTGGAAATAGGACGAATTCTTTATTCTACCACCATTCTCTCATTCTTCGGACTACTGCCTTCTTTCCATAGAAATTTCATGACCCTTCCGTGTTTAAGATTCAAAACATTTATTTCCCTGGTAAATGGTTAATGAATTTTATTTCAAATATCTCCAAAATGTTTTAAAACCGAAGATATTCTATTTTCTAACGTTTGCAAGCTAGGATAAAGACCGAATAACGAAATAAACCAGAAATTGTTGATTTTAGATGGCGGTTTTTACCACCTTAAAGTAAAGTTTCACAGCTATAAAGATGCCATTATTCTAGAATCCTGCCAAGTTTCATCAATTACTTTTTGGTAAGACTCCATTGTTAGTATTAGAATCAGAAAACGGCGAATTAATCGTCGAATTGAAACTTCAGGAATATTGCTGAAAATGACAGCTTAGTTATCGAAACGCGCATCTTTAGAAAAGTATTAAGGTAAGAGTAATAGTGAAGTGATTCTAAAAGGCGTTAGGGGATGAAATAAAAAGTAAGTAAAAACTTCAAATCACAGTGACTTTTTCATAGCTTTGGTATTAAATTCAACAAGTTCAATAAGAACAATCTTTGTTAATTTTAACTATTTTTTTTGCTGGACAGACTCTGACTGATCGCAAGCAGCCAAAGCGATATTCTTCTAAACTTATTTCTGATTTTTTTAATAGTTAAAACTTTAAACTTAATCAATAGTTTTACTTATTTTTGGGATGTTGAATACAGTGCTCAAACTTGAAATACAGGGCGTTATGGAAATTTAAATTATTCTTAAGTAAACTACCACTATTATTAGTTTATATTTATAATGTTATTAAAGAATCTGAACAAAAGCTTAATCACTAAGTTTAGAGAAAAAAATAAAAGAAATAATTCTTCAACAGAAATAAATTAAAATACACAATCTTGATAAACTAGAGAGAATTAATAATAATAATTAATATAATTAAATCTTGTATATTGATTTTTTTTTCGATTTTAAAATAAAAAAGGGAAATTGCTAACATTTCATAAAACTATCCGTTGCTTTTTATCCTTCGGTACATAGACAGAAAACACTTCCATTAATTGAAAATGCATAAACTAATTAATTTTATCATCTAAAAGATATCTACCTGCAAACTGATAGGTTTTTATGTAAATCTAATCATGCTTTTTAAACAAATTTTCTTTAAAGCGCACCTCAAAATTATTTCTTATTCATACATCTATTAGTTTATGTAGACACATTTATATACATACATATACTTAGAAAACATTGTTTTCAAACTGAATAATGTTTATCATATAATCAAAAGTAACTTTCTTTCATGAATAGTAAGAAATTGCAAATGGTAAGTGAAAGCTAACCGGTAATGTGCCGGAAGTTTACAAAGTATCAAGTTTTACGTTACGTAAATTAGTGTAGTTAAGGATCGATTTGATAGGGAAGATCACATCGGCCGACTGATTACCGATGCGTGTAAAGTAATCATGCAGCGTGATTATTACCTTCAAAGTGGAGGCGTACCGTCAGGTGGCAGCATGTTTAACCGCGCGGAAATGCGAACGTTGCCGTGAAGGATGACAATGATGAGCGGCAGCAGTGGCGGTTGTTCGGCGAGTGCAGTCTACCTCTACAAGACTTGATCTTTTATACTTTTTCTGTCTATATATGCGTACGATGTTTTGTATATACGTCGGTGTGTGTTCCTCTGCTCTGTCTGTGTTCAGGATGAGACCAAATCACCCACTGCGCTGTTCTATCTCTTCGCGCGGACGATTCATCCCTCGAGGACTTATGCTGTGTGGCACCTGCGCCGCTTTCGATATACAAAGAGAATCCTTCGATGACATTAAATACATCGGTTAACTCTCTTGCTGCTGACCCTTGCGGTTTTTACTGCTAGTTGTCAGTAAGCATCATTCGACGTTCTTTTTTCACTAAGCGCCGATATGATAATCCATCTACCACTGCCAGCCGTCTCGCAATTTGATAATTGCAATTGTTTAAAAGATGCACCAACGGTATCCAGGAATTAAGCTTTGCTTTAAATTTGTTTTATGATGTTCTATGGCGAATAATTGAAATTCAACGAGACTGGCAAAATCAATATTTATTTTTATTTATTTTAGATTTAAACGAATCTCTTTTAACTAACTAAATTTTCGACAATGTTACTGTTATAAAATTTTATTTTTATTAATTTATATATTTTAAACTATTTAATATTTTGTCCAGGTACCATTGCTTTTAATAACGGTTTGTAACGATTTGACATGGAAAATATTAGGTTTCCAATATATTGATTTCCTAAATTTCCTTAAGCTTCTTCTATTCGTTCCCAAGGCTCTTATTAGGTCTACAACCGTTTGTATACGCTATTTTAATTAATATTCTTCAACAACACATAAGTATTGGCAAATTCCGCACAACACAAATTTAGTTAATTATATAATAATTAATTCGGGACGGCCGTTTTGAGGACACGAATGGTCCTCATCAGCAATCGGTAACCGAATGATGTGAGAAACTAAACATGCATGTACTATCCCTACTTCCTAGAAAAAATATTGTTTAAGTGCCTATTTCTACCCCCTACACGCCTTGAAACTACGACAAGCGAAAAACACGGACAGATAAACGGGAAGGTCTTTTTTATAATCCAGAATATAAACCATGTGCCAGCCCTACTGCAAAAGGTCAAGAAGAACAGAGTACGATAACGGTCCGCTCTCTCTGTTCATCAGATTTTTATTACTTTTATATACTATGTCCGGTTTCATTTATATCTTGTGATACACTAGACGCGTCCAATCTGCCGTAGCGATAACTCCGTATATGTTCTTTAAATCTGTTACCCATAGCTCTTTTCGTTTGACCAATATAGGCTTTATTACAGTCACTACATGCAATTTGATAAATTCACGACCTTTCTTCCATTTTCGGTTTACCTTTAGGATTACCAAGAAGGTTTTTAAGTGTATTACGCGAACCTAGGCATACATTCATATCTTGACGCTTCAAAATCTTACTCACGCCTTTCGATATGCTGTGAAAGGGGGGCTTCACGAATTTCTTACTGTTAGTTTCTACCGGGGTTAAGGTCGTGGAATTTTTTACGTAAAGCCTATGTTGGACTCTGATAAGCATGCTAGCGTCATCTTTAGAAGAGTAACCGTTATAAATAGCTACATTTTTTATAGATTTAAGTTCTTTGTTAAATCTACTACTTAAAGGGAATTTAACTAATCTATTAATTAAGAAACTAATCGCGGCCATTTTGTGTTGTTCACAATCGTTAGAATCATTCATAATGTACCTATTAGTGTTGGTTTCCTTTCTGTAGATGTCAATTTCCAATTTATTATTGTTTTTAATTACTAAGCTATCTAGGAACGGAAGTTGATTGTTCACTTCTTCTTCTACTGTGAATTTAATAGTTTCAAATTTTGAGGTGAGAGTCGCGATACTTTTCTTAGTATCAGAAACCGCGAAAATATCATCTACGTACCTAAGCCAAATTCTAGGAAAATATGCGGCATCCGCTCTCATACATGTTTCAAATTTGCTCATGAACAAGTTGGCTATGAAGGGGGACAGGGGGTTGCCCATTGCTGTACCTTCTAATTATTCATAGAACCTGCCCTCTACTTGAAAGCAATTTTGTGAAGAGAGTGAAGTTAATCTTTTATATTCTGCCATTTTGGCATCTTCAATATTGTCGAGCTTTAGGAGCTCAACCAAATACTCTACGGTTTCAGGGATCGGTACATTGGGGAAGAGTCTCGGTAATCCTAAAGATAAACCGAAAATGGAAGAAAGGTCGGGAATTTATAAAATTGCATGTAATGACGGTAATAAAGCCTATATTGGTCAAACGAAAAGAGCGATAGAAACTAGATTCAAAGAACATATAAGAAATTATCGCTACGGCAGATTGGACGCGTCGAGTGTAGCACAACATACAAATGAAACCGGGCATAGTATTAAATTAGAAAACTTGAAATTGGTTAAGAATGTAACTTCACCGCGAGAATAGACGCGTACGAGACGGTTTACATAAAAAGTAATAAAAATCTAATGAACAGAAAGAACGGACCATTGTCGTACTCTGTCCTTCTTGACCTTTTGCAGTACGGCTGGCACATGGTTTATATTTTGGATTATAAAAGAGACCTTCCCGTATATCTGTCCGTGTTTTTCGCATGTCGTAGTTTTAAGGCGTGTAGGGGGTAGAAATAGGCATTTGTAAACAATATTTTTTTCTAGGAAATAGGGATAGTACATGAATGTTTAATTTTTAGAAGTTTCTTACATCATTCGGTCACCGGTTGATGATGAGGACCATTCGTGTCCTCGAAACGGCCGTTCCGAACTAATTATTATATAATAAATTAAACTTGGGTGGTGCGGAGGTTACCGATACTTTTGTGTTGTTTACCATACTACGCCATAATCCTTGCTATCATTAATATTCTTCAAGCAATTTCAATTAAATTCGGGGCAGCGCTTCTGGTCGGTCAAGGTAATAGATTTCTATTGTTATTGGCAAAGTATTGCCGAAAAATTCCAGCAGTATGAGGTTATCATGATGGAATATAAAATGATTACGTTAAACTTGTGTTGCAGATAGTAGCCTAATATTATGTAATATATTACAGTAATAGGCACTAGCGAACTTCTCATTCAATTTCCAATACCAGATCCTTCCAAACTAATCCAATCACATACGGTTACGGAAAAACGGCCACTATTGAACGTACGTTTAACACAGTGCTCAATATAATAATAATAATATTTTCCAATACACTAAAAAATACAGAACAAAAGATGCTACAAAAATGTTAAAACGAACGAAAAATGTTATATTTCTAACAATATAATATTCCCAAGTATACAGAAAATCAAAAGGAAGGATTCAAGTCGCAGCAAAGCTGGTTTTGATCTTCAATCCGACCTTTAGATAAAAACAAAAATATGAATAAAAATGCCTATATTTAACGAAAAACAAAATTCTATCATACATACAAATAGCAGCAGAAAAGCACATAAATCGTAACGGAAATACATAATTCATGTGCTAATAATTATGTTCTGAATAAGAGAACATCTCACAACCTTGATACCTGATTCACCATTGACTACTGAATAACAACTTGCATCCATAATCTGAATCTAGAGAAATCACATCTCTTAACATCCGCCGGTAAATTAATTTAGAAATGTTGTAGGAATACGAGCGTTGGAAGATTGAGGTTTTATGCTTAGGAATAGTAAGAAAATTCCTAAATCGGAGTCATAGAAGATGGACATCAGTTCGAAGACCAAGTTTATTATACAAATATTTTCAAAACTCTGATGCAACAATCCTGAAATAGATCACTCCCGCCTGCAACATAAATCGATTTCTTATGCTCAAGCACCTTAGAATACAAGCATTTTATCGTATGCTGCATTTCTTAAATTAAGCAGGGGCCATAAAGTGAAGAGCAATAACAGAATTGTAATAAAACTAAGGACTCACAGAGCTCCATTTTTATTTTATGAGTTAAATAGTGGCGGCGAGGATAAATTAATTTTAAGGAAATCTATGCGTTGTTAATACAATTCAATACTTGTGAATTAAATCTTAAGTTGTGGTCAATAATTAGACCGAGATTTTTAGCCTCACCGACTACGGGTAATTGGATGAATTGACAGAATTGGCAAGCAGCCGGGAACTATTTCGATCAGAAAAGACCTGCACAGAAGATTTAGATGGATCAGAATCAACGAATGACGCTTAGCATTTACAAAAATATCATTTAAATCAGTCGAAATATCATCTAATGCTTGCGCCTTATCAGCAATATCAATTGTATGACAAAGTTGAATGTCATCAGTATACATAAGAATCTTACAGGTCTTTGTTGATTTGGCAGTAGAATAGTGTAAATAAGGTCCCAGTACAGAACTCTGAGGAACACTACACAACACAGAGATGGGGTCAGAAACGCTGCTATGCAGGCCCATATATGTGAATACTCCCATTATAATGAGTCAACTGGAAAACTTCGCTTCCGCGCATATCTCCTTGATTAATGAAGTTAATCGTAAAATTTTATCTATTTCTCTTATAATGTCCAGTTAAAGCATACTTTTTGGCACTACTAGAATTTCAAATATCCGAAGATTTAATTCTTCTATGAGTAGTCCAACACGTTCCAAAAAAGTTATTTTTTCTTGACAGGCATATTTGAAAAGATTTTGATGTTTATTAGATACCCTTTGTCTATCACCACCATGAATATAAGCAACGTTTCATCTCATTTTCCTTACATTCCATTTGCTCATATGTAGGTATCTACAATTTTCTCAGATTCTGCGGATGATAAACATACCACTTTTAAATGACCATTGGTATTGCTTGTTTTACACTAGTAGCGTAAAGTAGGACAAAACGTACCGTCTCTACTGTGAGTAATCGAAAAAAGCCAACCACTTTTTTTCAAATTTGAGAGCAAGAAATTACCATTAGGGTCAATATTATAAAGCGTCATATATTTAAGTGACATTTAAAGGATTTTGAACACGTGTTCGGAATACTTTGCTGCGTTCGGTAGTGACTTCAATATTTGGCTTTTTTCCTGATAAGTTTTAAATAAGTTTATACAGGTGTGTAAAAGGTGGTGAAAAAATTATGAATACTGATATTCTTTGTAATGCACTCAACAAATACTTTTATATCAAAACATTGTGTCTACAAAAACCATTTGAAGGAAACATACATTTGGCAGCATTTAAATACATACGTATCAGGATACCTATTAAATGTGTAATTCACAATGATAATGGATATTTGAACACAAACATTAATCAGACGAAACAAGCCAACGAAAAAACATAAACAATGTTATATAATGAAGTAAAAATAACTATACAACACGTTTTGCTATTGAGTAGTAAGCATTATTTCCTACTTGCGTACAATTAAAACGATTGAAAAATAGTTTTATTCCCCTCTAACATTACTTTTGTGACTGAGACAACGAAAATGTTCCAATACGAAAGCGGTCGCATTTACACACTTTTACTCACATATAAAATAAAAACATTTTTTTTTGGCTAAAATTATATAAAAATGACCACCAAACATTTAGAGATCAGTAGTTTTTTGGCATTTGCAGTTATATTGCAAATCACATTCGCGAATCAGCTCCCAAGTGTAGTTTCTCATCATGTTCTGATTATACTGTCCTTGATATCGGCGTTATATCTTGATGGCTTTGCTCCCCCGATTACACTCCCATGTTACCCTTAAATTTATCAAGATGAGCATGTGAACTTTGAAGGACATCCTGCAACCCAGATCAGCAACCAACTCCACATAGCACAACTGCAACGAAACTTTTCCAGACCGCTTTCTCCTTAGGGGCGAATAAGTCAACGCGGTCCAGGATCTTCTTAGTTTGTGGCTTTGATTTTTGTATCAGAAAGCTTAAGGAATAAAACTTGAAGGTACTTGAAGGTTACCAACTCCGTACCTAAAACTTTCATAAATTGTAGTGGTGGCGTCAGCACCTTCAGGGGGTCTGCCAGTGGCTCCCGTTTAACATTGTTTTTCCCCACAGAGAACTGTCCTCTGTGTCCATTCGCGCTTATTGTAGTGTGCATTACTGCCCCCGCTGTTTCAAAGGTAAAGATAGCATGAAAACCACCCTGCAGATCCATTCGAAATGGCACCATTTTGAAGTCATCAATGACTTCCCACCCATACTCGTTATACTTCAAAGCCTTCAGCAAGATGTTGATGTTATTGTAATTCTTTTTGAGGTGCATTGAATGACCCAGAGGAAGAGACTTATTTCCATTATGCAGCAGCACTGCTTTGAAGCTCCTTGAGGAACTGCCAGTGAAGAGACGGGTTACAGGAAATTCCAAATGCCTCAAACAGACCAGCCACATTGTGGCAAAATAGAACCCATTTTAATATTGGTAAAGTAGCAAGAAAAAGCTGGATGACGCTTTCTCTGATCTATGACTCGCACACTTTCATCTAACAAGTTCCACTGCTTCAGCTCCAAAGTTAAATGTAGAATAATTTGATTACACATTTATGTAATTAATAGAGATGGCGAAGGCAGGTGAATTATTATTTTTTTACAGCGACTAGACAGACTCGTGTTTTGTCGACTCTCGGGGAAACCAGTAGCCCCTCTCATGAGACGAATAAACAC
>LR737395.1:595443-627346 GCA_902655005.2 Marronus borbonicus
GAATCTAACAAAAAGAAACAAACATACAAAAGGAGGCGAACTAGTTTATAATTAGTGTAGAAGTAATAAGCCTTTACTTACACCTAATGCATATCCTACTGTAATTAGCACTTGGATGGGAAAGTCCTCCACGACGCTTATAAATTCATCTTACATCTCTCGGAAAATTGATATAAATCAAAATGCCTTGCAAGTGCCAGATATTCTATTGCGCAAAAGGAAAGAACTTCAACAACAAGCGGGTATTATTCTTGACTGTACACATGCTTATTTTAGTTATTAAATTGACTATCTATTGGATATTAAAATTTTTTCAAATATCATAAAAATATACAACACAAGACAATTTTGGAAATATTGTAATACTGTAATGAGTTGTTCGTCCACCGAGGATACTAAAACGCGGCAACCAGTCACTCACAATCAGCAAGCGATTGCACCAGCAGTCATTCCCTTAAAATTATATTCCCTTTTTTACCAAAAAAACTATTCGAGGATATTTGTACGAAAATTCAGTTCACAAACTTACAAAATCCTGTTGCAAAACACTATAACAATGCAAAGTTAGATCCTCATTAAATATACTTTCAGATGCGGTTTGTTGATGTAAAACAACTTTATACCTAATAATGAATACTAACCAGGGCGGTGAGTGAGACGTAAACGAAGAGGCGTGGACAGCGATTCGATTCTCTCGTACATTTTTTTTGCATATTGTGTACATTTTATTATGTAACGGAAATTCACGAAGAAGTTGGATCGTTGCGCGCGTCTCCCCCGTTTTCGTCATCACCCACCGCCACTGACACTAACACAAAATAAATTCGTTCTATATTTCCGAATTCTTACGTAAAAAATGATAATTGATTATGTGTTTATTTAAGAATTTAAACCAACTACGTTTATATTTAAAAAAAATTACAAAGAAAACCGCCACTCTTTTTTTTTATATAAAATAACGAATAGTACCTCGTTCTCCAAAGTTAAATGTAGAATAATTTGATTATACAATTATGTAATTAACAACGAATTATGCCATTTCCAATGTACGTGGGTTTCAGAAAGTAATTAGATTCCCTTTTAATCAATAATCTGAAATAGCATGATTTTTATTGTTTTAGTCCGTTCCATAAGTGCACGTAACAACATAGAGATTGGGTTGAGTTGGTTTGGATAGTAGTATTTGGGTCGAAACTTTCAATTGATGAACGTCTCACCAGATAGGTCCACATTTTCGAGGTAGAGACGGGGCCCATAAAGTCATTAGTGGCACTGTAATGCATATTAGCAATCCATACCAAATTCTTGGTCTACAAGACTTACTTACATGGCCCATTCTGGCAATAATTCACCCAAAAACCTTACAGACCCTGCAAAATCATCTGTTGATACAAATAGCCTGTGCTGTACGGTTCATTAGAAATACACAGCTGCAGCAAGATTTACATACATCTTCTCCATCAAATCATCAAATACCAGCACAGAGCAAGCGTTTCTAACACACCGCTGATTCATGTGGTTGGGTCCTCAAGACCGATTATCCATGAAAGAACTTCACCTACAAGCTTTCTGCGAGCGTTTAATATGCCGTTCTAACAGACAATAAAGCATATTGGTTATTGGTAACTTATTATTTAATTAAATTAATTATTGCTTTAAAAATACTGTTAGTTTTCTTCAATATATCTGTATGTTTTAACAAAGTTCTCATTCGCTGTAAAGCAAGTGAGAAAAATATGAAAACATTTCTTGAAATCCTCTATTTTTTGTCGCTCACGAGATTCTAACTACATTAACTGGAACATCCTGTATTACACATATATCGATGTTCAAAAAAGTATGAATTGGAGAAGGTCATCTTATGTTATACTGGTCCACTCAAGTAATTATAGGTATTTATTCTCTTCCGTTACCATCGCAATTCACTTTTACAATATTAAATCACTTCGCCACACTTGAAATAAAGCCTATGTGCAGTCTCCTATTTTTTTTTATTCTTTAAATGTTCAAAACCTAATTGACATGTACGAGCTTACAGAAAAATATATTATTTAAAATTTCAGAAGTTTCTCTATCTACATTTTTTAATACGATTATTGAGTCCAAAAATGGTAAAAATTTACTGCACCATTGCATTTAAGGCTTAAAATGATTTTAGTCAAAATTTCATTCACTCTTTATAAAAAAAAATTCTTTTTGTAGCATTTACTGACCAAGATAGGTCAAAATTTATATTCAAAAAAGACTAAAAACAGCTACATTTTTTATGAAGTACCATAAAATTACAAAGAACCATGTTTTAATAATTCAACAACAATTAGTATTATAGAAATAAGTAGTACCTACTAGTAACAGTGGTTTTTTAATTAATTTGTTTTTACCTTCACTCAGAGCATTTTTGTACTGTAGTACCTTATAAAAATAATTATTAATAACAATTATTATCTCATCCAAAAACTGCCTGTAAATTAAATTAAATCAAAGTAGGCTATATCAATTAATTTATAAATGAAATCAAATACAGGCTGTGACATTGATAGTGACTACACAATTGTATGTCTTTCTCAAGACAACAGAAGTGAAAGGAAAGTACCTAGAATGATTACTAGAGTAGACAAATTCGGGTGCGCACCATCGACGCTGCCAGCGAATGGACTTTCGCATGCGAAACACTAGTCAATATCTAGTTCGCTGTCGCCTGGAGCGCACGTAATAGTAGCAGCGAAATACTCTGTGTTCTGTTTTTAATAATGTCGAAGGTACGTAGATTGAGAAAACAGCTATCATTAAAGACGGTGAATAGGTTCATTAAGGAATATCCGAATTTGACCTACGACGGCTTAAAAATTAAATGTTTAGAGTGCGTATATATCTAACCTGTTGGTCATAAACACATTGTAAACGGCATGTGGAAAGTGCAAACCATAATATCAAAATCGGTGTCGCCGCAAAATACGAACAATTCTTATGTATAATGATGATTCAGTGTAATCTGGCGTTTACTTTGCTAACAACGATTCATTTATTTCATTTTGGAACAAATACGCCAATATCACATTACCGAGCAGGAACACGTTACGGAATTATTTACCATCTGTGCGTGTACATTTAGAAAATAAAATTAAGGCTGAACTGAAAAATAAAAGTGTGCTTCTGTGTGGATGAAACAACTGATTGCAAAAAAGGTATGTACTTAATGTTATGGTTCACACTGTATATAAACTGCAAAAAAATACATACAAACAGTAGCGGCTAATACTGACGCAAATGAGAGATTAAATATAACGCTACCATTTTCTCTCGTATTTCCGTTCTCTAGTATAATGCACATATGCAACCAGCGATTCGAAATCTTGTACGGCTAAAGTACACCGGCCGCCGCTGCATACAAAAAACGCGTAAAAGTAAAAAAAAACAATTGTAAGGGATATTTTACGCTAAAAACTAAGGCAACTTTCTGCCAGATTATATGTCGCTGTAAAGAATTTTCTTTGTTGAAATTGTACCGGATTCGCCAGTAAAGCTGCTGTCATCCTTGGCCAGTCTCAAACGTAGTTCCAACGCAGGCGCATTTGCTACTAAACTAACGACAGGTTTATCATGAAACGTCATTTTTCTCGGAATTTCCAGTAATTCACGGAATCCTACAAAACTAATTGAAAATTTGAAAAGGATCCAATTTATAACATACCGCATTTCATATAAAAATAAGTATATTGATATAAAATTTGGGTGTAGTCGGAAGTAAGTTAAAATGTTTACAGGAAATAGACACAACCAAGTTTGTTAAAAAAATAATAATAAAACATGTCTAATTATAAATTTTATTAAATTGCACAATGATAAAATGAGGGTTGTTACCATAAATATGTTACATTTGACATTATTGGGATAATTTTCAATTTTCGCAATGTGCACTTTGTACACATTCAATTAATTCCAATTATGTCTTCGGTTAGAATTAATTTATAATTAATTGTTCTGTAATAAATGTGTGATAGACTAATGTGTCAATAATAGAAAAATTATCCCTATTTCTTTTTATCTACATAAAACGTATACACTAAGTTTCTATATATAAAGAAAGAAGCTTGACAACTATTCTTACATTAAAAGTATAAAGAAACATATATATAATTAATAGGGTCAAAGTATACATAAAATACGCATACAGATAGAGGCAAAAATGTAGAAATCAATATCAATCATTAAAAGAGAATAGTTTACATAATTTATCATTATTATGAGACAACGCCCAATGATTGTGAAGATATAAAACTTAATTACATATTAATAACGCGCCTTTATAATCTTACTGGATATGTTTATTGTTACTTTTTTATGACGATCTCAGCCTATCTAGGTATATTTGTTTTTTTGTAAGGTCATAGGTAATGTTTTTCCATGAGCTTCACTGTAATAATTTATTTATACCTTGAAAGGGTATATTTGTTTAAGGCCGGTGCATTAATTAATTAAAATGCATTAAAAATAGTCAGTCTATGCTTGTAAACAAATTTTAATTTCATTGCTCTTCTTGCTTTCAGCGAAATAATTTTAAAATATGTGACTTACCACAAGTGGACATGTATTTTACTGAAAAACAAAATAGTAATAATAATGTAATTACAGATTTGAGTTTGCTACCTCACTCAGTTAGACATTCTAAGATAAACAATATTAAAGCATCTCGAATAATACAAAAGTTTATTAATGTTAACCTTCATTTGTATATTAAAATAAATTGCTGCCAAAGTCGTAGATACTGTTACATTCAACATGATAAATGTATGTGATAATGAATATTCTATTAATATAATAAAATATTTATTTTTTTTGTTTGTACCTGTGCCAAATAGAATCTTTGTATTTAAATTACCGCGAGCGTAAGTTCCATACAAGGTGTTTCAATTTTCACGGCTTGTATAACAAAAAAAATATCAACAGCAATAACATGGGTAAACGACCGTCTCGTAATACATGCACTATTTGTAAATTAAATACATTATTAATTAAGTAATAAGTAAGTGATAAAATACATATTCCAATAAAAAGGAAAAAACTCGGCCTAACCTAATTCATTTATTTTAAAATTATTTATATCTTAAAACAATGTAATTCGTTACATTTTGCCTCTACCTATATCTATATAAGTTGTAAATAAAATAGAGAACTCCTATGGTATATTTCATTTCGTTAAATCAAAAATAAAGTTAACTCGTAAAGATAAAACAAACAATCAAAAATAAATTCTTACCAACAAAAAAAAATTAAGAACAAAACCGAATATATAACTTCAAAATTTAATGTATCCTGATTTCATAATCATCACTGATTCGACTATAAAAACATGGAAACGTCATTCAAGTGTATCTGTAACAACATTCTTTTTGAATCAATTTCAATTAGTATTTCACACATTATTAACAATGGCAGTATGTGCTCTACACCTTTTTGAAGGGCTTAAAATATATATATTCTTTGATATATACTTTCTAAAAATGATAAAAATTTGTTTACAAATTTCGCCAATTACAAAACATTTTTTTACATTTGTATTGTAATACCAGATGTTCTTAAATATTTTACATAATAGTAGAAAAATAGAGTCAATTTTGTTATCAAAAGGCATCTGGCCAGATGTAACTGGAAAAGATTAAGTGCATAACACGAAACAGTCATTAATCATAATGATGATCATCAATATGATAATAGCTACACATAATCTTTGCATTTGCAACTAACAACTAAACTCTTAATAAACAACATTAAAACAAAAAGAAATCTTAATTTGTACCATTCTCCTGAAATAGTCCAGGATATGAATTTTCTAACCAGTAGATTTTATCCATACACTCCAAAGTTTTTCTGACATTCTGCGCTTGTCCAGTGTTCAACCAATGTGTCAATCTCCTTGGTTAGAGCTTCTTCTATATGCTCCATCATATGCTGGCGCAATTGTTTTTTCGTTAGTACCATAAACTAAGCATTGATTTCAGAATATTAGTAAAGTAAAAAACAGGCAAAATTATACTAGTACCTGAGACGATTGGTTGGAAATAGATTTTACGATAGAAACCAGTTCTTGTTGAAATTTATCAGGCCACAAAACTCGCGTTACCATTCCTAGTCTTAACGCTTCTGCCGCTATTAGCTTCCTTGATGCATAAAGTAGTTCGCTAACCTACAACATTAAAAAGGGGTGTTAAAGTTAATTTAGCATTTAGAATTATTTTTGTTTTTAAACTTCAAATTTAAAAAAACCTCAAATTTGGTATTTATCAAATAAAAAAGATATCGTTAATATCACTACTTCCATCTACAAAAGACAAATATATGTAAATGAAATCGTCTCTAATCATTAATTCATTTCGGAAGTACGACTATATTAGAAATATGTGGTTGGACACACTTCAATCCGCAAGCATGTAAAATTTAATGCCGCCAGAAAATTTAAGTCAACTAATACATTTTATTAAAAGATACATTTGATATACATAGACATATGTCCGTAATTTCTTTACACCAGACTTACTTATATTAAAATGTGCTTATGCAATCCACAACAAAAATATTAACAACGACGGTTAATTTACTCAGTTATGTTCCCCACCGAATGGTTATGTATAGTTCAGCCAATTTAAATTGAAAAAATCTAATCTAGCATATGTGGCAATAACCGCTTTAAGCACAGAGCTCCACAGATAACCAATGCAGTACTATTATTATTTGGACACATATTTTTGAAGACGAACACGTTCTAGTTTGAACACAAGACGGTGAATATAGAAATGCAACGCTAGCGCCCCTATTCAGAATTTTGAACATGCCAAACATCGTATTGTGTTACTACTAGTTTTCAATTATTCTAGTATTTTTAATTTAAAGAATGATGAAAATATTGATTCGTGTATGATACTTATAAAAATAATTTTATGTGCACAAGCTGACTCATTTTCGACCATCACCATGGGGATATCGCTTATTATTGGAGATAGAGGATAGGTCCAAATTTAGCAAAGTTTCTAAGAAACCTAAGAAAAACGAAAAAAAAACTAATTTTCTTCTTTTACCTCCGGCAACTTTATTTGGCTTCAGAGAAAACTAAAAACACATCCTCAAGGCCACTTTCGATCTTCTATCTAATGGCGTACTCGAAATTTTATATTAATTTTTATTGGTACCATCAGAAGATTTTCGTTGCCATTCATTTCAAAAAGGTGAAAAAAGTACTTCTAAAAACAGCCAGTTGAGGTAGAGAACAAATTTTCGTCATATTTGATTTTTAATACAGGAAGTGTCGAAATTATCAAGTAATCCCGTTTTCTGTGAAGCAACAACAAATACATTGAAATTTGAGTTTTGAATTAATTAATTAACAACAAATAGAGAATCGATGAATTAACAATATCCACTCGAAAATATGCTGTTATTGGATCCATTACATAAAAATAAAAATGACAAGGCAACAATAGAAAATTATATTTGTTACTTTACTAAAGTAAATGTCCAACGAAACCACAGTGTTATTCAGTGACAATTACAACATTCGGTGTCCAAGAATCATTAATTATTTATTAATTGTCTAATTAAAAGAAGCAAAGTTACAATTGATGAGGATTTAACTAAATCTAGAATCTAAATTATGAAATTGGCTAGTAAAAATATGGCGCAAAATCTGCTTGGTCTTCTAAAGATAAGATATTCGTAAAAATAAAGGATATTGTTAAAGAAATTGAGACGTTAAATGTTCTAAAATATATTATTTTTACCTCACCGTGCTGCTTGCTTGATTCGGTTTTCCCATCTAGCTGGAAGAAAGCTGTTATCGCGCCCGTGTCTAATAATGAGTGCTGTGAGAACGTGGCTAAAGAGAGTGTAACATCGCACGACGCTCTCTTCTTCTTCAATTTTGTATGTTGTTATCAAGACAAGATAAAGACAAAACATATCCCACAAGCTATCATAATACATAAACAGCCTCACTGCGCATGCCAGTTAATTTTTTCCGTCCGTAGAAAGTAGGGTAATAAGCCTTACTGTAATTATACCCAAATATGTTCGAAAATTACGTACTGCGAGTAAGGAGAATATTTAACTCATAATTTCGAGCACTATTTTAAACTCCAAGTGTAACTGTCACTCTAAGTTTTCTACTTTCAAAGGCCCCGGATTCTCGGATCCTACTAGACTTGACGCGCCCCTACATGTCGAACCCTGCATTGGTTTCACTTATGCATACACGGCTGCATCTCTTTTCAATTCGTCCATTCAACACTACAGTCATGCATTTTACACAATTGACCATTTCTTACTTCTTACAATTTTGTTATCTGTGAGATTGTCTGTAACGGGGGCAGAATTATTCCGATCTTATTTAAATAAACATTTTGTTATTTAAATAAGATATTTTAAACGATGATGATATAGAATAAAATGTCGAATATTTTCAAAATGTTGAAACTAGTACAGTTTAAAAATTAAAACTGTGTGTCCAGAATTCTTATTCTTTTGTTGTTAATATATACATTGTAGATGTTTAGTATTAGGTAATTGTTGCTACTTCAGTTTTATTTTTGTATTTACTATGCTAGGTTCCAGGTCAAAGCAATTGCAAATTGAATTAAACCTCTCCTGTTTTTTTTTTCTCTACTAACGATTGCACCAATTATGAATAAATCATTTATTGTTATCACTAAAAACATATGTAAGGAATACAAATTAAAATGTTTATTGGTGACGTAATAACTCTGTTAAAGTTGATAAAAAGAAAACAACGGGGATACGACTAAAATACTAATTGACCTACCTTCGCAGTTTTTAATACAAATATAAACAAAAATATCCATTACTCTTGACACACAGTTATTAAGTGAAAAAAAATAGTTTGTACATAAAAGTAACATAACATCAAATTTATGTATCAATTATATTAGTGAATACTTACCAAAACATTGTGCATTAGATGTGGCAACGATAATAACGATCCTCCTTCTGCGGCGCAACCTAATCGAGCATTTGGTATGCTGAATGTTGCTGTATCACTTGCAATTACCATATCAAATAGGGGCAATACTGTAACACCAGCACCGACGGTATCTCCATGTACGCCCGCCACCAATATTTTTGGAAAAGTGGCTAATATTCTTAAGAAATTACTGAAATGGAAAGTAATACATGAAGTATTTGTAGATTTAATTTGCAAAGCTTCTTACGTAACGCATGTTGCCAATTTCCGTGCAAACGCCTTTCGACTTTGTTCCTTATCATTCAGTAGTGTTTTATAATTTATTCCATGGCAAAATGACGAAGCCGATGAACTGATAACAACCACTGTACAATTGGTATCTTCTTGAAGTTCTTTCATTATGCCGCATAGTTCATTTAGAATCTGTCAAAATATAAACATATATATTAGAACAATATTTGCATAATTTAAGTTACTACTAAATTTAAGAAAAATGTGACACTTACCTCTGGTGTTAAATAAGCTTCATTATTAAATGAAGGGAGTAATATTATTTGTACCATATGATCAACTTGTTTAACACTGAAGGTCTTATATTTATCGTACTTTAATTCCACAATGTCAATTAGTTTGTTGAAATTTTTGGAAGCTTCTTCATTTGCTTTAGCATCTTCTGCAGTAATTACAGATTCTTTCTCCACATTTCTCTTTACCCTCTTTAATTTAATACCTTCTGTGCTGCCAGAAGCAATTCTTTTTTTACTTAATTTTTCTTGGTCCGTTAAAGTGGATGTTTGTGTTTGTACAATATCACCGTCAACCTTCTTATCATCAAACTCTCCTTCCATACTGGAATATGAACTACTGGAGTGTCTTCTGATTATTCTTGAGGCTTCAGCATGATTTGAAAACATCATACTTGGTGACGATGGTGGACTGTGCAAAGAGCTGCGACTTGAATCTTTTGATTTCTTTCTAGATACAGAAGCGGGAACCATTTTTTTTGTAGGAGTTGGAACAGGACTATCCTTCCTCCTAAGAGATTTTGGAGAAACTTTATCACTGTTTGTCTTGAGATCTTTTTTCAGCTCATTTGTTTTATTTATAAGTTCTTTCTGTGCTTTATCTAGTGATATTACATTAATTTTCTTCTTTTTAATAGCATCGTCAACGTTTTTTACCGCATACAACATATTAACAGCCCCTTCATCCATTAACAATCTATCGACTTCTGACAGCCGCTTTTTTATTTTCTGGGAATCGGGACTCTTTGTTGGCGATTTAACATCAGGTTTCATTACGGTTTTCATAACAGGTTTTTTATCAACTGTAATTATTGTCACATCAGGTTTAACTGGTTTCTCTAATTTCAACAAATCCGCTTTAGGTGATCTTGTTACTAAACTTCTTGCAGTGCTAGGTTCATCTGGATCCCATATAACTTTCCTTTTAATTATTCTAGAACTTTTAGTAACATAGGTATTTGGTGGAATGCTGGCAAGTTTCTGGGGAACAACTATTTTCTTGTCAGGCACATTAGATACAACAGAAATATCTTCAGTAGATTTTCGTTTCCTAGTATAAGTCTTAATAGGTGGATTACCAATATGTTTACGTTCAACAAATTCTTCTTTTGGTAAGGTATCCTTTATTTTACATTCTGCTGTCTTTTCAGAAGGCGATTTAACGGGTAATTCGATTTTTTTAGATTTATCACCTGATTTTGTATTAATTGTTGGATTTATTTCATTGGATTTTAGTTTGGCATTTACATCAATAACTTGTGATTCTTGTTCAACATCCTTTGTTTTAATATGACTTTCTACATGTTCTATCTTAGGTAGTGCATGACACACCTTTTGCTTTATATCAGATTTTGTTTTTGCAGATCCTATTAATTCACTTTCACTATCCATCGTTTGTCTATTTTCACTTGCTTTTGCGTTTGAATCTTCTGAATCGATTTTTGTTGTAACTTGTTTGTCTTTATCTAAATTATTGTTAGCTTGCTTTATGTCTGATTGTTCAATTCTTATTGCATCTGTATCATTTATTTCCTTTGTTGCACTTTTGTCTTCAATTTTATCTGGAACCGAGCTTATTATTTGTTTCTGTTCAATATTTGCTTGAGATTGTATCAGCTTCGGATTATTATTGGAATTACCACTTATTTTGGGATGCATTTTTTTTACTAAATCTTCTTTATCATTTAGAACTAAAGTATTTCTTGAAGGTACATCACTTTGTATATCTAGTTCATTTTCAATTATTGTTATTTCTAATGAGTTGTTCGTAATTAGTTTGCCTCGACGGCGTCTTGATCCTACAGGCAATTCTTTTAATTGCCTTAATGCTATTTCTCTTTCAGTCATCTTGGACATTGGTGATTTCTGTTTTCTATCAACCTCAGTCTTCCGTAATGTACTTTCTTTAAGAACTGAATATGTTTTACTCGTACCTGATTCACTGATGTTTACATCTGCAGAGCTAATTCCATCAACATCTTGATTTTTTTTCAGTTCGGAATCTTCCCCATCTCCTTCTAAAATAGCTAATAAATCTGAATTGTTAATTGTATTATCCTTATCCTTGGCAGTTCTTTTAACTGTGACCTCCTCGTCAACTGGATTGGGAGATCCTTCTGTAGGTGCAATTTTTTTTGCCAATCTCTGTGTTAGTTTCTTAGCAAATAGCATTTCGCGTGTTGTTTGACCAAGCTGTTTATGCTTTTGTCTTTGCCGTTCCAGAATTTCTTGAGCCAATTCATCTTTAGATACAATTTGACTTGTGAGGTTTTTGTATGGAATCTTAACACCCAATCTTGGTTTAGGGGGTATCTTACCATTTCGAAAAGTATCAATAACCGGGTTCTCAATATTTCTACCAAGAATATGACTAGGTATAGGAGGTTTTTCTTTAGGGGTTGCATGCTTTGTTTGTATTTCCTCAGGATCATCAACTTCTCTTAAAACTGTTAGTTCAATCACATCGGGTTGATTGAGTGTAGCAGGGGTATCATTTTCAACTACTATAATATCTTCGACCGACTGAACATAGTATACTTGTCCAGTAGTATCTGTCACAGTTACCGTTCCATGTTGTAATTGATCCCTTATATTAACCCCAGCCACTTCAGATGTGTCTGGTTTATCAACATCTTCAGAATCTATTTCATCAAAATCCCTTGAAATGGCCTCCACAATCGAAATCTCTTCTTCAGGCTTTGGAAGAACCGCTGGTGCTGGCTGTTTGTTTTCTATGCTGCTTAAGGACTCTATTTCTAGATTGTCAGCATTAATTGAAGGCGTAACGTCTACTGCAACATTAGGGTTATCGGACCCACCTAAATCTACATCATTAGTATTATTCCCATCAAAGTTTTCTGGATTTTCTTCTATATTTTCAATAGATGGTTCATGTCGTTCAACAACTTCGTTTTCTTGAGTAGTAGTAGAAAGTTCTTGGTCAGCAATTTCGTTAATATTTTCATTTAGTAAATCAGAGTTATGAATTGATTGAAGTTGTTCTTCCACTGTTCCTAGCTTATTTAATTCTGTATTCACAACCTCTTGCATTACTTCTACACCTTCCAACGGTATTTCCAGACGTAGCTCTTCAGTAGGTCTTTGAATATTCTCATCAGGTGCATTTAGCAAATTAACATTGATTTCTTCAGTATGACCTTCAACATTCAGCTCATCACATGCATTTGACTCTACAATTTTCTCATCGGAACTTGGCAAAGTACTCTCCGTATCTTCTATACTTGGTTCAATATTTTTTTTTAAATTTGCTTCTTTGTTTTGTGGTACAGTCTCTTCATTACTAATATTTTCTACTTGCTCTATTGAAGTTGATTCTACTTTACCGTTTTCCTTTTGATTGCTTTCTTCAATGTCTAATAATTTTACATCATTATCATTAGACTTATGCATATTATTATCTTTACCAGTAATATTATCACTCACGTTAGATGATGGATTTAAGGACATATCAAAATTATCAACAACATCAATGTCTGTAATCGTTTCAGAAACGCTTGCAACTACTTCTGTAGTTTCAATGGGCACAGGTTGGGTTTCATTATCAACTAGAGTTTCTATGACATTTTCTTCGCTCTCCACTACAGCCACCACGGCGGTATTCATATGTAAACATTCGTTCGCTGAGATGTCAGCCGCAGGATCTATTCCTTTTTCCTTATCAAATACCAAACATTCACTGGTAGCACTAGGTGTTGAAGTATCTCCAGATATATCTGATTCAGTCGAAGAAGCCACCGTCTCTGTAACCTCAATATTTGTATCCATTGTAAACCCTAAAATAGATTATCTGTTTTACGTTCTTTGTAATGTAAATGTAAGAAAGAGGTTAAGTTTTTGTATACTCCTTAGGTATCTTCACCTTAATACAGTTAAAGTGAGAATATAAAAAAAGGATTAAATTAATACGTAATAAAAATAAAACCGATTTGAAAGAAAATTTAGGTAATTACAACTGTTATAAGTAAAATAAATAAAATACTTGCCTACTAAGGATACTCAATGAATTTTACTCTTTGTTGTACTTCTTAGGAATTTGATTCGTAAGTTTTAAATATATTTGTTATAATGATAATTTCGCCGGATTTTCTAATGTATATACAGAAAACGCATCAGCCATTTTACAAACGCTTAACAAGTTTATAGTAACTTGACGTCATCAAAACATCTCTCGAAATGCGTCTGCCAACCTAAAGTCACTAAAAAGGTTGGTGAAGATACCAAACGAACATAAAGATATCATGAAATAGGATTTATTTCAACATCAAAAAGAAACTCAGTGCTTAAGTTTTCGAAATAAATTTTGCATTAAATAGTAACGTGCACTTAAATAGGATTTGAATGACCTTGGTTTTGACGTTTCATACTTCGTGTTTGCTTCAGCCATGTTGTCCTGTATGAAAATTATTTTTACAGTAGTCCTTAATTATATGTTTTAAACTAACATAATGCCCAAGTGCGATGAAAAGACACGATACATACCGGCAACATTTGCTTGGACATTATTGTTAGGAGCTACAACACTTTTCTTTTATTTTCCGTAAGTTTTTCACTTAAAAATTCGTGCATACATAAATGAAATATTTTTTTTCTAGGGCTCAGTATTATATATTTCGTTATCCATGGGTGCCTGCGTATCAAGGCGTTATAACCTTCTTCGTATTAGCAAATTTTACATTAGCAACTTTTATGGATCCTGGTGTTATACCAAAAGGTAAGGTATTTCATCTCGTAATAAAATGATCTATTATTTTCATTGTTCGATAGCACCTCCTGACGAAGATAGAGAAGACGATTTTAGAGCGCCGCTCTATAAAAATGTAGATATTAATGGAATTACTGTTCGAATGAAATGGTGTGTTACTTGTAAATTTTATCGTCCCCCAAGATGCTCACATTGTAGTGTTTGCAATCACTGCATTGAGGTTAGTGCGAATATTCCCCTTGTTTCATAGTTTTTTACATTTATGATAATTGGTAACTTTTTAAATTAAAGCTAATAATCTTATTTTTGAAAGAATATTCTACTGCAGGTATTATGGTTCTTATGTGATGTGTAAGATCTATAAATATCATTATTTATAAAATGGTTGTGTGCTAGCTTAATAACAACTATTAAGCAAACGGTTATAGCAATTCTTAAAAGTAGTCTCTTAGTTTATTGAATTTTGAAGATTACAAGTACTACTTCAATTGAAAATTATAAATAATGTGCTACTGGATAGTTTTTATATGCAAACTTTTTAGTTTTCTTTTTTGCCTTCTTTATTAATACACATCATTTCATTTTTAATGGTCAGAGTTGTTATCAAGTATTACTGATTAGAAAATATTTGCGGAATTTGTATTCAAAATAGTTTTGCAACCTGTTTTATGGACTTTGATATGTTATTCATCACTAATTTATTTGAAACATCATTTTCAATATCTCATCAGTACTGTTATTTTACATCCCACTGCACGTTTAAGCTTAATGTTGAGCTTGAAATTTTAGTGGAATGTAAACCACACACTGTACTTAGTTTATAAAATCTACTATTTTCATGTATTGTATTTACTATCTACAATTTTTAAAAATATATTTACGAGTAGTTGCTTTTAATAGCTAGAAGTCTGCACACACAGCTTGAAATGAATCTTAAAATAAATGTATAATTAATTTACTTAAATCTAAGTCACCCAAGTAACGTATGATATTTATATATCGGGATGATAGTTAATGCAAATTACTACAAATACCTACAAATTATAATATACAAAAAGAAATGTAATGTTGTTAATTAAACACAAAGAAACAGATACTTTTGTCATTGATTATTAAGATTCAGTTGCGTTCGTTAGACTAGAAACTTAAATTATCCCATTCTTTTAATACTCATGTGCTTGCTCTTTTCAGACATTTGATCATCACTGCCCATGGGTGAACAATTGCATTGGTAGAAGGAACTACAGATTTTTCTTTTTCTTTCTAATATCATTAAGTCTGCATATGATTAGCATATTTACCCTTAGCTTGGTATTCGTACTGAATAATAAAACAAGGTTATCGGAAGTGGAACCTATTATAGCGTATCCTTTTCAAGCTTAACATTTCCCATTTTCTTTACTAGAATCGTGTTCCTTAATGTACTCTGCAGTATGGTTTTAATGGGGATTGTATCTTTACTTGCAATTCCAATATTTGGACTGACGGGGTTTCATATGGTGCTTGTTTCTAGAGGACGAACAACAAATGAACAAGTAACTGGAAAATTCAAAGGTAATTCCATTAATATTGTATTATGCCCAATATAAATACAGTAAAAGTCACTTATAACGACGATGGAGGGACCGACAAAATATGCAATTTTCGTTACAACCGAGCCTGCTTTTCCAATATATTTTTTAACGTTTATTTCTTTATTTGGAATAAAGTGCTTAGAGTAAAATAATATCGACAGATTCAGCAATATCTGTTGTGTTTATTGTTTCTGTTCCGGCATATTATAATCTTTAGAAGTTTCGTACGTCGTTATATCCGAGCCGTAAGACAAAAACAAGCTAAATATTTTAGCGTTACGCTCGACTTCATCATTAAATTGGAATCTTTACAAATGGTTTAAATTTGTATTAGAAATTATAGAAGTTACTGGAAACTTAATAGTTCCATAGTGCCATAAGCAACTAGTTGTTACAACCGACGTAACACATCGTTATTCAGGTGCTTAAAACCATAAATATTAAATTTTATGAAAAAAAAACCGAAATGAGAGAAATCTATTTAAAGTGATTTTCATAGTGACAAAAAATTATTTTCTTTTAATAAATCCTATAATTAATTTCACATCAACTAGCAATAATTAAAATTATAACTATGTTAAACAACAATATTAGTTTCATGCACGTATTCGTTTATTAATTAAATTTAAATTCATTTCTCGTCTGTTGGTATCTTAAATATGGAAGTTGTACATGGCCAAGTATCGTATTTCATTTTCTTTGTCACTATCATGTTCTGTTTTCATCACATCAATTATCTATGAATATGAATGTAAATACGTGTATTAACACTAGATTTAATACCTATGTTTATTGAAACCCGTACTGTCGTATTGTCTTTTTTTGTAAAAAAGCCGATATTTACAAAGAGCGGTCCTATTTACAAAACCAGACAGTTCTAATTATTTGTTATACGATAAGTTCATATATTAGGTTCCTATTCATCCGCTTGTTCCACGTAAATATAAATGCGGTGTAATCGAGAATCCGGCGAGAGAGATTCGAATGCGAAAGAAGTAAATGAATGCGACTTCCCATTCATTTACTCCTATTGACTACAAAATGCAGTCATTATGCCCAGCGCTAGTGTATATGTGGAATGAGATATTACAAAAAACTGAAGTACTTCATGTAAGAAGAAAATTCTCCCCAAATTGTTATTTTATGAATGAACGAATAAAATATATGTTGGGCTCATAAAACATATTTGTTTCTATTTACTATGAAATCAGCAAAGCGCAACAAGTCGATTGCCTTTAATTTTTTAGAAAACTATATTTTTATTACACTACCATGTAATATGTGCAGCAAAATTCACTGTACTTACAACTTATAAATAACTCCTATGAACAGCAACAAGTTTATATGTATAATATTAATTTCAACGTTTTCTATTAATATTGAATATGCTCAAATGAATATGATATTCTGATTTTATAATAGTATTTAGGTGAAAATTGGAAAGTGAAGATTAGAATAAAATATCGATTAACATAGCTAAAAGCAATACATGATTTTTATTTTATAGGTGGTTATAATCCGTTTTCCAGAGGTTGTTGGGAAAATTGCTGTTATACACAATTTGGTCCGCAATTTCCGAGGTAAAATTATCAACTACTTAGCTAACTTTCTACAAATTAATAATTCAAGTGTTTTTTACAGTTTAATCAAACCTTCAAAGTACAATGCCAAAAGAAAACACTGTCCATCTCATGGGCCAATATCGACAATTACGAATGATAGTCAAGTAAAGACTTACATGGATAACAGTAATGGTGTGCGGAATATGAATTCCAATGCTTATAATAAGGTAAAAATTATTTATACATTACACGTTCAACTGTTATTTTTAATTGATGAAAATTACTTGAGCCTGTAGAAAAATATTAGTCCTAATCTTAGTCTATTGTTCAAAGGACCGGTGGCGGTTTCTTAATAAAAGCGATCTCACTTGGAATTGTTTTTTATAAACTCGCTTCAGTTTCTCAAAAATTGCAAATAAAAAAAAGCATTTTTTTTGTTTGTCTTTATACTCTCTTTTTGTACTGTGAATATTGAGATGGTTTGCACCACCAGAAAGATTTGTATTTTTTTATACTTGTAAAAAAATGGTATAAACTAAAAATAAGGAAACATATTAACCGTAGTCTGCAGTGTCATTTCCACTGGACCAGCAAACTTCATTTATACTATGAGCCCAAGAGATATCACCGTAATTTTCTACACAATGCAAACTGAAGCAAAAAATTATGGTGGTACTCGCTTGCGCCCTATATATGTAATGATTAGAGTGGGCAAATTCGGGTGCGCACCATCGGCGTAGCTAACGAATGGAGTTGCATGCGAAGGGAGTTAGTATGCAGAGATATATTATCGCGAACGGTGCCGGTCCGGTGCTAGATGCAGACACGTTTTTTTTTAATTTTTACGCCGTCGTAAGTCAAATCCGGATAATCCTTAATGAACCTTTTCACTGTCTTTAGTAATAGCTGTTTTCTCAATCTACGTACCTTCGACATTATTAAAAACAGAACACAGAGTATTTCGCTGCTACTATTACGTACGCACCAGGCGACAGCAAGCTAGATACTGACTAGTGTTTCGCATGCAAAAGTCCATTCATTAGCTGCGCCGATGTTCCGCACCCGAAATTGCTCTAGTAATGATTAAAAATAACGTTCGATAAGAAATAGTTACAGAAGGTCAACTTTTGACATTATTTCAAAAGCAGTAATGTTGAATTTCAATTTGTCTCGATAAGTAGAGGTCACGTAGATTGTATAAAAAGGCATCATTTACAGGTTTCGGAAAATGTTTAGATTTTAAGCTAAAGTCGGGCCGCTTTTCTTAAGAAATCCCCGTTTACCTTTGAATGTAGGCTACATTGCTTCGTTTTTATGATATGATTGGGTGATTTTCAATGATAAAATAATCCCTCTATTATAAATAAACGACATTATCTTCCCTGATAGCGATAACACTATGTGCAATTTTTGTAATGAAATTGTTTATGTAAAATAAACTTCGGTAGAGTAGAATTAACATGCATTGAATTCTCTTAATATAGTTAAGCTACGTATTATTTATTTGTTTTCTGCCTTTTGTCACTTGTTCTTATTAAAATATTTAATATTCCCGGCGCATCAAGCCAGTTATAATAATTTAAGGTCGGAATATAAGCTACAGTCATTAAATTGTCATTGGTTACGAAAAAGTAGTACTAAGGATTTAGGATGATTTGGGATGTTATAAACATAATAGTTATTATTGCCTATATTTGAAGTTAATATTTGTATGAAGCTTTAAAACCTCCAACATACGAAGTTCTTGAATCTTAGACAAAATGTACTCTAAACACTCCAACAGGTGCGTAAGACCTTGCAAGATGAATAAAGATGACAATATTTTTCTGAACCGCTTGCTTTTTTGTCACCATCTCCGTTGGCGTACACATTCCAGTTGTAATAATGGCTTTACCTGATAGCAAAATCACAGCGAATTTAAATCGTTATTTAAGAGTTCGTACACGTTGTCGAAATTTTATAGTTATTGTGTGTGCATTAGAAGTCTATCAACTTTTGTAGCGGGTCTAGTAAAATTTCAAGTCACACGTTTGTGGATAATTTGTAGTACAGCGATAGAATTAATTCTCCTGTAACTACAATACGCAATTTAGCTTGTAACCTCGCTGAGCTGCTCACACACATAACGTGGTGAATACAAAACATTCTAGTTCAGTGCATGAGGGTAGATCAAATATAAACCAATTTTTATTTCTAATTTTTTTATTTAAACATTATTTATGAAAATTTAAAGTATTTTACTTTTTTACGTAGTTTCTTCCCTTTCCATACATTTTTTCGGCGAATTAGAGTGTTTTAATAATATTTCTTTAGTTGCTGCACGCTAACTGCTCTTGGTGCATTTTTGAGTGGATTGAATATGCGAGTCACATGATGATAGATTGATTAGATACGGATGTGCACACAATGTTGGAAACCCTGTAAAACATGTACCGTAATGACGTTGATACCTCTTACTGTACTTTGCAGTTTCATCCTTCGCGAAATTCTTTGGACTAATAATTTAAAATTTCAGTTGCGTGTTTGGTAATATTGGTTCTCCGTGAATAAATTGGCGTTTTATTGGGATAAGTATTTTTCTTAGGACAAAACAGTGTGTTGTACAGCTTACGACACTCCCTTTTTATTCAACGCGAAAGAAATTAACTGTGTGCAGTTGCGTTCACGATGGACGGTGGAAGGTATTACACTTTATCCTACGTTCATTGAAAGTTTTATCATTCTTACAGACCTTTGTTAGTCACAGGAAAGAAATGACGGTTTGTATTTGATCTACCCTTGTGGTATTTAAAGTTGCTATGGCATATGGCAACAAACTAAATTGTATCCAGAGAAATTAAATATAGAAATACAGGTATCTCGATTTACTCGTTAGATTGGTTCCCCAAAAATGTGAAAATTTAAATTGTACAGTTTGAGCCTACAATTCACCTTGAAAAAAGAATACACATGTAATAAATTTTACAAACGCTTTTGGTGTCTGTTGTTTTAATACCTATTCAGCGGTTGTAATATTACAAAAAAAATTAAAATCATTTTTACATTTTTTGGTCTGACCGAGTTAAAGTGAAATCATGCCGTATAAATCGAGGATTACCTGTATTTGCTTTTGTAAATTTTGACAATACGGGGGCTATATTTCCTATTCGTAACTCTGAGAAATTTTACCATTCTTGAAAATGTAGACCAAAATTTAATAGGAATGTGTTTAATAAAAATTATCTCTGAAAATTATACGAAGTGAACGAAAATATGCTTTTGATTTGGACTATCATATAAGTAAAATGACTTTCTTATATTAAGTGGAACGCTCTATATTCATTAGCGTAATTACATTCTAATTTTAACCATTTATAAAATTGTATTAAGGTTTCTTATACTTACATCTTGTGTACTGGTTTTTCCTTAATCCTAATTAAAAAGAGAGAAATAAAAAACTTTATTAAACAAATGACATACTTATATGTAAAAATTATGCTTCAACAAGTGTTCAAAATGATATAATAATAACGTCCCGCAAAGCCTACTTTTTTGTAAAATAAATGCGAATAAATGATTATTCGAAATTTATAATGCTAAATTACTAAAAGAAATATAACTATAGGAAACCTTAATATTATTTTATAAATGGTCAAAACCAGAATCTAATTACGATAATGAATACAAGATGTTCCATTTAATATAAGAAAGTCGTTTGACTTTATTGATCGTCCAAATTAAAGATATATTACGCAACAGTAACTTTCCTTTATTTAACACTATTGTACTAGTATTGTCCAAATATACAATAATATACAGGGTACTATATTTAAATTTTCATAACTTTAGTATGTAACTTTTGTTTGAGCCACCCGGTATATATCAAAACAGTTTTAAAACTTGCTCCCAGTGAACGTACATAGCGCTTAACAAAAAATATTAAAAAAATATTTTATCGCTTTTCGTATAAAAGCCGACCCATTTGGACTTTATAAATACGAAGTATATAACCTCTTTTGCTTGTTATATTATACCAGTTGTCAACCAAACCTAACAGAGAAAAGAATATTGTTGTTCTGTTCTCTGTTAAATGCGAATATGGCTATTAAATTAGAATTGGTTGACTGCTGAAATATATGTGTTACTTTAATTTATGCAGTTTTGCAAAAACATAATTTGCTAATAGCAGAAACTTCCCCAGTTATCGCCAGGTCGTGATATGTCAGATCCGGATTTGGAACCATCAGCTTCCCAATCTCAAGATTGCGAACCGACGCCGCCGTTGCAAAGACACGGCTCAAAAAGTAACTTCTTCCTGCCTCCCGTAGAAGGCGAATCCCCCAGGCATCCCAGGATGCAGTTTTCTAGACACAGCCCTCATCCCAGACCCAGAGGTCTAGATCCCAATCGTAGTGGCACACCAGATAGTTTAGGCCCCCAGAGACCTTCTCCCACAATGCAGCAGCGTATTAAAGCATTAGGAGTGCCCACACCTTTAGCTATGTCTAGTCCAGTGCGCAGGTAAAATTAAATGCTTCACTGTATATTGTGCACCTAAAGTTAGTTTAAAATGTACAAAGTATTATTATTTTTAAAATTACCGAAAGTAACACAAAACACATGATTATTATTAAAGGAGTTGTCTACAATTCAATAGAAGTAATCTTATAGATAATAATACACCGTACTGTATTTTAAATGTCATCTGTTTTATTTTGATTGTGCATGGTTTTAATGAATCTCAATGTTCATATTCTTTAATTAACAAATTTCTGATTAACGTACCCAAATCTAATAGCATTAAAATACCTTCGATATGCAAATTAAGGTTATCGACACGTTATTACGATACCATTTACTTTTTGGTAATGATACAGTAATTAAAGAAGTTCAAATAAAGTATACGTGTCAATTTGTTTATTTTGTCTTGGAAGAAAATTTCAAATGGATGACACCATTCAAAGCCAAAAAAATAATAGCACATCAAATGGTAACTCGAACACTGTACAGCGGTTTCTTTGGGGCATTTCAACCCTAGAAATAAAGTTGACAACATGACACAAACAATTTCACAGCATTTTATAACTCGGTACAATAGTACCAAAGTGTACGGTATAAACATATTTTGCCGATTACCGTAATATCAAAGAATTATATCTAGAGTTGGATTGGGTTTTTATTTATACATCAAATAAATTAAAGTCGATAGGTGAATCGCACATATTAATGCATAGAAAAACAAAACCGAAAGCATTTTTTAAAAAATCCGCTGAGTTGGCTTTTTTTGTTTTCCATACATTAATCCCACACTGTATATACAAAACTAAATTTGAATTTAAATGCCATATCGCCGTGGGGTTCAACAACTCAACCTGCTTCGGCTATTACCGCCCAAAGTCGAAGTGAAGTACATGCAAATTATACGAATACCCGCCCATATCCAATCTACTACGCTACTATATTCGCTGGTATTAGTTCTAGCTACCTGACCGTCTCGTACTTTCTAATATTATAACACATAATATTCTAGATATTAGCAATACCTATTATCAGTCCATATTACCGATATCTTAATGAATACTAATATATTCGCCCCAGCCCCAGCGATGGTATGGATCATTCGCTCGCAAATAGTTCTACATACAGGGAGCCTCTTTATTTTATACACGGAATACAGCTGTCGCAAGTTTCATTCGCCATATCTGTACGTATCATGGTTGCAACGGACGTGCGTTTGTATTGAAATCAACGAATGCATTGACTTGATCGAAATCATTCAGCGAACGCTACACTTGTGTGTGACTTTACATTATTTTATGAACTAATTTTAATATGGATTTATACAAATATGTTTCTTAAAAATGGATTTTTATTTAATGAGCAGTGTTATCAATTCAAAAATTTCTTCCAGGACTATATAATGGCAAATTACACGTCGATTTTAAGGAAGAACTGAATAATCTGAACGTTTCTGTGGAAAAAGTAACATTAATTCTGTAAACCTTGATTCCCTTGAATTGCTTTTTTTCGTAATCTGAATTTTGTATCGATTATATAGAATATACAATAAAAATCGCAAACTTTGGATAAATTTTAAATGATTTCGTTTTGCCATCAACAATAAAGATGGTTAATGTTAAGTGCTTCGATAACTTTCAACATTTATACCTATACCAGAATAAAAGAAAAGGTTAGGCAGTGTACAGTATATCATTATTATGAAATATGCTGATTTATATGTATTTTGATCGTATAAATATTATCAGCAATATGTTAGACATTTAATGCAGAATAGATAAATTAGTTGGGTTAGAATAAGAAAAATACTTGCAATAACAAATTGATAGATATACCCAAATTTTTAAATTTCTACCCTGTGTTCTGAGTGGCATATTGTAATTGCAATTCAAAGTAAAATACAGGCTGTCTCAAATTCACGAGCTACTACGGGGATTTCGCTTATTAGAAGAATTAGATTATAAGTTTAAATTTCACAAAGTTGCCAGATTTAGTGCTGATAAAATATTTCGACTATTTTTAAAACCTACTTACAAAAAGCCACCGAAAATTCAGATTTCAGTTAAGCTCTAGAGACTGAAATAGTACCTCGATATAAGAACAACAGAATTTTTTTAGCGGTTGAATGGCCCGATTATGGGGTTCAACCCCGCCCAAAAATTTGCACGATTTTTACATTTTTCTCGGAGTAATTCTATTCTCTTTAATATTTGACCGTCTGCTGCACTCTGAAATCGTGCTAAGAAATTGTATTGCTTTTACAACTTGGTAATTTTTCAGTCTCTAACGTCATTGAAATTTAAGTTTTCGGGTTGCTGGCGTTCCTTTGTGAGTTACGTCCGAGAAACACAAATTTCGCAATAACGTTTTTGGTTTATAGTTTTTACCATTGAATTCTATTACAAGGATTTCTACTATCAAATATATTGTTTAAAGCTACATAAAAATAGCAGAATATGGCCCCTGCCAAAAGCCATGTGCTTGATCGGAGTAGGGCGAAGGTAACAAATAGACTACTTCGATATAATACTATAAACTTTTGTTTAGTGGTTTATATGCATTTAATTTATTCATACAATTTTTATATCTATCAATTTCCCTTCATAAAGGCTACTTTTAGTATCTATGCACAACTACCAATCACATCTTTTCATTATATAAGTATGAGTTATAAAGACTACAATTCATTTCACAATGTTGACTATGGAATGAACAGGGAGCCGCGAAGTGTTCAAACTGTATTTTCGCAATAATCACGTAATATCATTTTAAATAGCTTTGTGTTTAGCGGCTCACGTCCAGAATCTGGGATAGTCCGCAAGATGGTCTTGGACGCGCACTAATTGTTTTTAGAAAGTAAACACTGCACCTTTTAGATTAAAACTTTATTTTGTTCTAGTACTTGGGCCTAACTATTAACATATATGACAACTGATGGAACTGACCCCTTGGTGGTGCGTCTGTGCGAGTCTCTGAGTCTTTTTTTTTCTTTTTTGTATATATAAGCATCTCGGTAATATGAGGGGAGGCAATGCGTAAAAATGACATCATTCTTTAACAGCTGCACTCATCTTAAACTACCGCACACACAATATTGCAAACGCCACACAAAAATACACTGAATGATATGTATTTATAATAGCCGGGTGTACAGATTGTCAGAATACCTTAGTTTGCCGAAATACCCCAAGTAAAACGTAAAGAAAACTGATGACTCAGAAAATGCACGCTTTATAAACTACCACAAACGGATGCGTTAACAACGTCGTAAATGAATTTGAAACGTTAATACAAATAGCGAGAGAATTTGAAATAAAATATAAAGAAATTGTGAATCAAATAATCAGAAGCAATTTGAATGTTACAAAATATGAATAGTATTACAAATAAAATAGAATGCCTTAACACTTTGTTTATGAACTAAATTTAATTTTTAAAGGATATTTATATCAGAGAAGGCTCGCGGCCTTATGGATCCACCGCCGCTGATGTAAGGCATGTGAAATACACCTCCATTATTTCGATGCAGTTCCAATCCGGAACTCAAAAAATTAACAGAATCATGCAATAATTGCAATTTATTTTTGAATTATTCCAAATAAAACATCCTATTCACAAGATTTTTATTTTTCTGACGTAACTCGCAACGAGTAAGGTTTAAACATAATAAAATTTCGTTGTCAGCACTAATTTTTTTCAAATTTAAACTTAAAATTAATGTTAAAAGTTAGGTTAGTTAATTTGGCAGCATTCGCATTTGTTTAATCCAAATTATTTTTCGAATATATCTAACACATTGCAGATATTACAAGTGCATTTAATCTTTATCATTATTCGTTTATTATTGCAAACGTTTGTTCATATTGGTTTAATAAAATAGTAAAAACGAACTCCATAGACTTATTAATATTGAATTTATATCAAATTGCAGTTTTGGAAGTATTATTTGAAATAATAATGGATATTTTACTCTTTAAAATATCACGAACTGCTTCAGAGAAAACAAACGGTGAGATATTTGATTACATGGTACATACATATTAATATAGTACTAACCGAAACTAATTTGTGGAGATATGATAGTATCGTTGCTCAAATTTGGTGTAAATCTACCCTTATTAAGATTTCAATCTATTGATAAAATTGAAATTTATGGAAAATACATGTTTGCAGTTAATATTTGAGTAGTTATTCTGCACAATACAAAACGAATTGTAGATATTAATTGTGGCTATTAATATGGAAAGAAAAATCGTCTTGATATGCTAATGTTGCATCTTGGACTTTTTTGTAGTGCTATGCGGTAATCAAATTAAGTATTAAGTTTTTTTTTTATCTAGCATATGTTAGTAGTACAGTGGTATATCGGTTTATGGAATTGATCAGTACCAACATTTCGTAAACCGATATTTACCGTAACTGAAATCAAATTTTCTTATAAGAAATATAGGAAATGGAAATAATCCGTCTTTACCAACCAAAAAAAAAAACATTTTAAGCATTTTGCATACAATTTAAGATATGGAAAATAATGTTCCATACAAAAGTTCTTAAAAACATGTATCGTTGAAATTAAATAGAAATAAGTTCACTTACATACGGTACATCCAAAAAAGGACTCTTTTTGGCGTACAGAAAATGGTAAGGAGAGCGTGGAAGCATGTTTCAGTTTCGGAAATAAGAATAGATCTACATTTTTTTCGTAACCCAAAAATAAGATACTGGCGTACTTTGAAATAGTCTCTTGTGTCCATAAAAAATCAACTGGTTTTTGTGTTTTTACGTAATTATATCTTAAAATCGGTTTTTCTGGAAAATGTTATTTTTACTTGGCAGTAGCTTTTTTTAAATTGCGCGGATGATTTAAGTTGGTAGTTCTGGCAATCAAGATCATATACTGCTGGAATTACCAACTTAAATCAACCGCGAAGATTTAAAAATTCTAATTGGGTGCCTTAAAAAATAGATTGTTTGAATTAAACAGTTCATTTCTAATAACTAGAAAAAAAAGTCAATTTTATCAATAGAAAGCATATAATACAAGAGTCTGGCAAGGTACAAATGAGGTAATACATACTTATATGTATTAATTTGTAAAAAAATTGGTAAATGATATAATTTATCATATACGACGAAAATGTATTTAAAAACACACTTGTCGTAAATGTTGCTTGTACACAGGTGATTCACGACGATGGCCTATTAAGCGGCCCATAGACTATCAATATTATTGTGCAATACAAAGCAGGATTATCCCTACACTGCGAAACGATATTATACAATCGTTTTCAATACTAGCTATGCAAGAGAATCTTATGAACTACATAAACGCCTTAATCAGATCAGTTCGCTTCACTAGATATGCCTCCGTTTTGAAAAATAATCCGATGAAAATTAACAAGACTCGAGTAGATGCGAAAGTAGTTTGACCAACTTTCGTCGGATGATTTCGCAACACGAAGGTATAGCGAACTGATCTGTATAGGCTTTTGTTTTTCCTTGGTAGGTTACTTGAATCGATATTGTAGTAGAGATGCTTTTTGAACGCGCCTTGTGTCTTGTTTGGTGTTACTTCTGAATCAATTTGTGTAGCTGGAATTATATATATACATATATTATACACGATATTAAGTACATTTAAAGAACAAACAACTTTTATTTAAAACTTTTTTCCAAGTGATTACAAATATGCCCATCGCACTAGTGTTGCGTTTAAGTGTAACACACTGTATATTCCGCAGTACCGTGCTATGAAGGCACTTTCGATATAAAGGAACTCATACATTTAAAGATCCACTTGCATGTAAAATAGCTATGCAAAGAGTGAATAATATGCAAGATATTTTATTTCAAATACGATATCCGCATCCGATTTAATCCTTATCTATCATATCGTCCACCGAAATTTCTAAAAGATCTTTAAATTACTTTCAGAAACACGTCTAATAGGCCATCGTCGTGAATGAACTTATATTTTCCAGAAGCTGATAATCTGAATGCAATCTCGTTTTTGTTTTCCTCTGTGCTATTGTAACTTTCATACGGTAATAGTTAGTCTTATACTACCACTAATCCCGTGTTTTTTTTATTATTATTGTACGTTATGCTACATTTTGCATGTGCATCGTATCATAAGGCTTGTAATGCTTTTCTAGGTGATCACCACATGGCTGAGCTTCTTCGCAAATTTATAAATTGCTAGATTTGTAGTTGCTTGCTGTCTACAGATCGAATCCGAGCACACCAACTCAGCCCCGTCGACCCGACTTCATTAGTGTAACAGCCAACCACCAGAGCAGCGGAGGTGGTAGTTCCTATTACGACTTCCAGACACAGACCAACACGCAAACAGGTCAACGTCCCACTCCCTCACAAGGTTATGGTAGCCCACAGCGGCGGTTTATGTCGGAAGGTGAACTAGTGCGGCAGGAAGCGCAACTGTCGTATCCGCGGTCTAATAATACCGTGGATAACATCAGAGAATTAGCAAACTCACCGCAACGTGGAGTTTATATGTGGAAAGATACATCACCAGGATATCCGCCACCAGCTCAACATCCAGATTTTTACCGATCAAATCCTACCAGTCCCACACAACAAGCGTACAATAATCCGCCTAGAACATATCACCCCGCGGTTCGAGGTGGTGTTTCCGTATATCCTCCACAAAGTCCGCAGGTGCACCGCAAGAATCAACTGGGTGCGGGAACGCCAACCGTGCCAGACGCGAGGAGGCGGCCGATGTCATTTGTAAGAGCATTAGAGATGTCCGATTCTGTAGAAATGACGCCAAATGCGCAATGCGCCACTCATAAATCCGGTCGACCGACAACTCCGGATCGAATCAGTGTGTATGATCTGAATTACGAAATTTCAGTATAGGACCGGTGTTGGCACTCTCGTATTGACGAATGAGTGCTCTATCGTTTAATTTCTCTGCATCAGAGACCCTTTACAATGTCGGAGTAAACATTCCGAGTGTATTTTATCGTTTTATTTCGGTCGTTTATCGTCCCATCTCGCTCCCCATTTCCCCTGCCCAAAGAAAGGATAACATTTGTTCGAATGTGAATTATAATAAAAAAAATATATATAAAAATGCAGGACAGACTCTAGACAATTAGTGTGTGTATAAGCTAAATAAATGTTATTTGTTGTTCATCATCTTGCGACTATTTAAATTTTTGTATTTTATTCGTGTGAATGTTTTCTATTGCCATCACAATTTATGGCTTGTGAACTATCGTTGTTTTCTAGTTTTTTATTTGTTGACTATATTGTTTTCTTCTTCCTTTAATTTATAACCTCATGTGAAGAATACCTACCTGACTATCTTATAGTACTAATAATGAGATTATGTAAGTACATTATATATACAGTGGCTCAGGCGTTATTTACAATTTACATTTTTTTTATAAATGATATTTGTTGAGTGTAAAATTAACTTAAATGGTGTAAATATATACATACTTATACATTAATTTACAGTAATTATTTTACTTATCCTGTGAAAAAATTTTATGTTTTAAGAAAAAATATATCATTTTGAAAATTAGATTGTTAGTTTGAAGATACTGCGATCCATATAAAATAAAACAATGCTATGGTTTATAATTTAATGAATACAAGTATAAATAAGAGTATATAATATAAATTACATAAAAATAAATTAAACTGTAGTGAGATCAATCGATTTACATTAAGTAGTAAAACTAACTACTGGCTTAAATACATATAAATATAATTCTTATTCATATAAAATTTATGATTTGTAAACGTGTATGTACAAAAAACGTTTAGAAGCTAGCTACACTATAAATGGAGACAGAGAATTCGACATAGTTTTCTCGGCAATTTGAATATCAGGATGCTTCTATAATTTCTCCATTTCTCGTGTTATTTCTTCGCAGGCCGTTTTTATAACTTCTGCATCGTCTTACCAGTTCGAATTTTCGATATCTCATACAATGCCATTGAGGTACTTGTGACATGACTTCTATTGCCTAGAATACATAAAATAAAAGTTGTAATCACGGCCATCTTTACATTTTTTAATATAATAATATGAAATAGGTAGGCACCGTATTTTTCAAATTAAATGCGAATTGATTCACTCAAATATGAATAAATATTATCGCTAGATGTGCAGTATATGTAGCTTTGGTTGCATAGATAATCGAAGATTCGTGGGGTATCGATTCGCATTTAATTTGAAAAAGGGCCCGACAAACATTATGTATGTTCAGTGTAGAATTGTGCAGCACCGTTAACATATGTTATTCATTCAAATTGCAAATTGCAGCTCGGTATATATCTTTTTCAAGTCGAAACTGTTTTTATTCAAATATTTTTAAGCTACATTCAGAACCTTAACATTAGTATTTATAATTAATACCTAAAATTATTAGTATTAGCTACCTGATAAATTACATCATTTAACATGTACGTAAATTTCACCAAATTAACAAGGTGCTTTATTGTCAATTATGAGGGTCGTTCAATAAGTCCTTAGAAAAGTATAGAAAGACGACGTGAACCGCTGCCTGCCGAGCCATTTTCTCAAATTTAGAAATCAAAAGAAGTCGCTGAAGGCCAAATTCGGTGAATACGATGGATATTGTATTAATTCGAACTTTAATTCCATAATTTTGGCCGTCGAAACTGGGCAGCTGTGAACTCATGCATTGCCTTGATCGAAGGGAATCCTTTTCTCTTTCAAATGAGGACGTTTTTTCTCGAATTCTTCGCTCAATCGGTCCAATAACGACGCATAATACTTTCCAGTTATTGTTTGTCCTTTTTCCAAGTAATCGGTGTAGATGATTCTGCGTGCATCCCAATAAACTGAGGCCATCACTTTGTCGGCCGATTTCATCGTCTTTGCCATCTTGGGAACCTGTTCACCAAAACTGGCTGTTTTGACTACTCCTTTGCAGTAGTATATCCATATTTCGTCCATAGTTATGTATCGACGGAGAAACTCGTCAGGATAGCGATGGACAAGCGTCATTCATTTTGTCAATCATTTCGGGGGTAGTCACTTCCACTGGAGCTTTAGAACGATGTTTATCTTTTGTGGATGTACGGCCACGTTTAAACTCATTTACCCAATTATAACACCGGAGTAGATATGCCATGAACTTCATTCAACTCAGCACTGATCTTTTTCAGTATTAAGCCTTTTAAATATGAATGTTTAATCACTGCTCGAAACTCACTTTTTTCATTTTTCTGCATAAACAAAAATTCTCCGCTTAAATCAACGATAAAAATGAAACCGTGTGATAGATATAACTGAGACTTTGACAGCTATCTAGTGAATAGTGATCCTTACTAAAAAGAAACCATTTTCGATACTACGAGCGCCATCTATTAGATTTTCTAAGGATTTCTTGAACCATCCTTGTATGCGAGTATTACGAGAAACTGAAAAATACCAGGTATCGCAAAAGTCCAACTGAGAGCAACAGCTCTGAAACGTATCTTAAAACATCTGTTATTACTAGAGCCCGGCCACTTTAGTTCGAGGACCTAGAAATAACCTCTACTCATCTCTATAGCTGTAGCTTACTATAGGATATAACAACAGCCCCCATAATATCTTCTCTCAACATATCTTTCATACTCATGAAATATCCATATAAATGCAGCATGTCGTGTGGTATACACGTTTATCAAAATTAAGAGAAAAAAAGCATGAAGTTTGCAACTTCTAATTATAAGCGGGAGATGCCGCGCTCAACTTTTACTACCCTCTCCCGTTTTTTTCCTGGGTTTGTCTGACTGAGGGGAAGTACAGTATGGATCCAGCTTGGACAGAAGCGACTCTTTTATTTTTGGATCTCTGTTTTATTTTGTTTCTTCTGTTTTCGTGGTTTTAATTAAAGCAGTTTTGTTTACATTTGAATTCTCCGTCTTTGATTCCTAACGTGATATAAATCACAATTTTCTAATTGTAAATTTCGACACAAGTATTTTCAATAAACAAGTTAGCGATTAATTATAAATATTAATTTTGAAGTTGTGAATGTACGCTTAAGAGCGTATGATGGTTG
>LR737395.1:632346-663514 GCA_902655005.2 Marronus borbonicus
GTATACGTGGCGGGATTTTTTCGTTTTATTTGCTAATTTTGGTTTGATTACTGTGATATGCTGCAAGAAATTTTTTGCTCACGTCTGTGCTAGTAAAGACGCAAGTTATAATTTGCAAAAAAAAGAAATTGTTGAATTTTTATTCCAAATTAATTAATATTTTGCATTAGGTGGTTAATAACTTTAATCACACTACAAACAAATTACCTTAACTAATCTAAAGTAATCTTTATAGTTTTCCGTTAGATGTTCCCTGCTTTAATTATACAGCATTCGCTAGTTTATGATGCATATTTGTTGATTATACAGGCCAACAAAAAGTACTTTTCTACTAATTGGCTGTAGTTTTTGAAATAACGTATAACTAAGTTGTCATTTTATTCTAGTTAGAACTGCATTTTTTCAATAGTTTGCTGGCCTTTTCCGACATGTCGCATGTTTCCACACGCAGTACCATGTATCGCGCTGGTACCATCGAAATGGAACTCGCTACGCATTCATCCCAGTTGCACATTCAAAGAACCTCAAAGAAGAATACGAAAATATAAAGTTGGATCCAGTCTCAAGAGCATCAACGGCTTGTTTGCGTTGATTTAAAGATGCAGATTTTTTTGCTTGGGCAACAAAATGGCTGCACCAAGTATCGTTGAGGGATGGTAGAGCAAAGCAAGATCACTAGACGAAAAAGAAATGGCCATTTAGAGAAGAATTAATTGTAGGTGAAGTGAACATCATAAACAATTTGTTAAAACTTTACATAAAGAAGAGGAATGCTTTATATATATTCGTAGATCGTTCCCCAAAGTAAGTAGAAAAATTAAAGGTTACAATTTTTGAGTTGACTTCCAAAAGCCATGACTGATGTCGAAGCTTCTATTTGGCCCTCTTTTGTTACTGTGCTTAAGAACTTCTTGGGTAACAGTAATTTTAAGAGAATGAGCTCTAATACGAGCATTGATTTACACTTTTTGCATAATCATTTGGACAGATTTCCGGAAAACATCGGTGAATTTAGCGAAGAACAAAGGAGCAAACAATGAAGCAAAGGTATCAAGGATGATATGATGGTAGGCTATTGTTGCAAGCTGCAACGTGATTGTTTTCAAGTCCAACACTATAGAAAATCGTACAGACGCTATTTCACCTAGCATTTGATATGTTGTGTGTGCGATATGTTTTTTTTTTTACTAGAAACGTACTTTTTAGCTTTATATTCATTTTATTTTGTATAATTATAACTGAGGTATTTTTTATTGTATTTTTTTGTTTTTTTCTTCATACCTTTTCAAAAAAAAGGCATTATTACAAATACTAGAGCCAATATGATAAAGCTAAGCAAATATGGAATCAACAACATTAAATTACCCTGAAACTGCTGTAATAACGGAAAGAATAAATAAAATCATTGTTAGCTAGTGTTATGCATTATTTCCAAAGTTGCTTCTAACTATTTAGTATATTATAAATTTTATGTGAATAATTTTAAAGTAACTTGTTGATTTGAGGTAACTATATAATTATGCAATTAATTTAAATTATATTATTTATATCTTTTTTATGTTTTTACATATGGATATGTTTTGAAAAGAAGCACCTATCATTGATTACAGATCAATTAACATTAGTTTACATGTCTAGAAAAAAAAAAACAAAGCTATTATAGAATTTAATTTTGTTGTTTCAAAAAGTGTATTCATAACAAATTTATCAAATGCACCTCGTAGAAATATGAACACGATTTAAGGCACGTTTCACTAGAAAGATTAAAAGACCAATGTACGTAATTTGCAACCGGATGAATGTTGATACTTTAAAGTGAATAATTCATGTTCTGCACGTCACGCGATTTGTTGTGCTTTTGTGCATATGCGATATTCATATTTACAAATTAAAAAGGTACACGTGCAAAATAAAAATAAAATACTACGTATTTATTAAAATCGTCGGCGTACATCGATATTATTATTTTAAAATTAATTACAAATTAATATTTATTTGCAGTTTTGCGGACTTTTTTTATCGGATTTCATTTAAGTATTTCCTACTTACCGCGTCAGGTTGGCCAATAGGTAAACAAAAAATATTTCTTACAACCGCGAAAACCATTCCTAAACAAAACCACCTCACTATAAAACACTTCATTTTGAACTTCAACGTCTGATGTTGAGCGCAGCATGCAACTAATGTGCAGTTCTTACTCTCCCTAGTTATATTTATATATCCAGATGCTGAAATAGTCCAACCTAGTTTAATCTCGCCCGTAATCATTTTCTGAGGCTGAATTACCTCCTAACCTAGTTATCTGATACGTATCGTCTTCTAATACGCATCCAATTTAATGCATAGTGCAATATTCCAATTACGTCTTTTATTATATCTCTGTATGTAGGTCTCGTTAAGGGCCTTCGGTAGTTTTAGTTGACCTGAATTACTAACGCGTAAATTTGAAATTAGGATTGCCATTGAACCTTGTGTATAATTATAATGTTTTGTTATCCAGATTGCGTTGGGACATCAATTTCATACGATATTGTAACAGTTTTTGCTTTTTCTATATTAGTAATTTTTATTTACAGGGATCTACTTTTAAACGAAAAAATACATATTTCCTGAACGTATCATAATTGGATACATTCTGAATATATCGCAGCATGGTCGGCATAGTAAATATTCTTTGACGTTTACTATAACCTCAAAAACTCAGCGTGTTTGTAGTTGTACTAATCTTGTTTTAAAAGTTGAATATATGTGTGCATATGAAAGAAGCAATGGTAACAAAATCTTCTAAACTTCAAACAAGATTTAAAGGCGGTGGAACGATCGTTGAACTGCCGCCTGTATTTTCACAGGATAACCAGTAAGTTTTAAGCATTCTAAAATCCTTAAATTACGAAAATTATAATTTATGATTTCTAGATTTGTATATGTTGCGTGGAAAAATAGGATAATAAGTTACAATACAAAGACTGCAAAGCGTATTTGTGAATTCAAAGATGCTAAACATTCAATTGTTGGCTTTGGTTGTATTTACAGTAGCAGTGATGATTATATTGCTGCGTGCACAAATAATGGTAAAGTAATACTATGGAAAGCTAATACTGCCCTTAAGCTGAGAGAACTGGTGAGACTATAATTATCTATAAATCTTATAATGAGTGTTAAAGTCGAATAACGTGATACTCTAGTTTCTGTTCACTATACAAGTTCATATAGTAATTCGCCTAATTGCATACTTAGTACTTAATCATTAAGATAAAATCAGTGCCTTGCGGTGATATTAGACGGTGAGGCGGTTGCCCAATGTTCTTAATTTTTGAGGTAGCGTTTCATATTACTCTTGAATTCTTAATGTGATAAGGCTGCATTTATGTAATTCGCTTAATTGTAATGATTATTTAATTATTGGTAATTCATGTCTTTTTATCTTTATGTTTCAGAAATTAAATTTAGGTGAAAGCGTAAAGGTAAAATATTTCAAGATAATTTTAGGCAATTCTAACGGCAAAACAATGCAAGCGTTAGTTTGTTCTGAACATGTTGGTAGCAATATGTATGAGTTCAATTTATTGAATTTGGAGTCTGGGCAATTGGAACGCCAACATCTAAAACTAAAAATTGATCCAGAAAATAATCAAACAATGTCTATCGATGTTAGTGAAACTGGTAGATATTTCGTTGTAGTGAGTGGTCGAAATATGTATTACAATGCATTTGGATCAAAACGTGTTAAGTAAGTATACTAGATCTAAAGATCTTGTATTTTTTCTTTATGTTAAAAAGTTTTTTATGACAATTCAAATATTGGTCAAATCTACAGAAAACAGGAAATCCTGCCAAGAGTAAAGTAAATGTATGTTGTTTCATTAGAAGTTCAATTTGAATGTTGTTCCTCAGTATGGTCTCCCTTTTTGGGATCTAATAACAACAAGCTGTTGGCTTAAAATATTGTGAAGTATTCATCAAGTATTCTATTCTTATGTAAATCTCAGCAAAAAAATGTATTTCGTTTTATGTTTACCACAAACGTTTATTAAATAGGGGAAATTCGCAGTAAGAGTAAGTAATATGACCAAAAGACCAATAAAGCTAGTACTGCCGCAGAATGCTAGGAAATGCCTGGAGTCTTTCTGCCTGGATAATTATGTCTATTTATACTGCAATTATTAGACCAATACTAATGAATAACGCGATTGCTTGGTGGCCTAACGCAGGAAACGCGGTCGCAGCCAAAAAATTAAAATGTAGATACAAAGGGGCGCTTCACTAAGTATCACGGGCGCATTAGAATCTATACTAACGGCAACAATGAAGGTCATGATTTGCCTCCCGTCTCTTTATTTACTTGTCGAAGAAGTCACTTCGTAAACTGATCAAAAACTAACAAAGGGACTGCAGCAGGAATATTTTCTAAGGAGCTCCGCCTAAAAAATTCATGGCACAGGCCCAACACACTGTTTACGTGACTTTAAGATCGTAGACAGAAATAATTATTCATCATATCAATATTAAGCCAACTAATAACGTCGAAATTGCTCTCTGAAAATCTCTGAAATAAACAGTATCAGCATGACGTGGCTAAAGTGCTTCAACAGCAAAGCAAACAAACTGGGCAGAATGGGTTGAGGCATGACGTATCCGTCATGTCCCGAAAGAACCTTCGCGTGACTTCTGACTGGACATCGCCGGCTAAGGAAGCACCTTTCACACAGGAATTGCCGAAAGCGATTCCTCTGTGCAATGCCTAACCTACCCCAAGCCGTAGGTCATAATCATACAGCAGATATACGACTGACTTTTATAGAAGAAATGCAAATGAAAAGAGACTTAGATCATTATTTTAATTGTGAGACAATGGTTCGATCATTTAAGAAGTTAAATTTAGTCTCAACGGTACTTTGAGTCAACATATAAAATCTAATTAATATAAACATTTCAATAATAAAAAAAGTATTTTTCTTATCCTATTTTGAAGTTACCCTTAAATAATTGATGTTTTACTCTTAACACGATCTCTTGTTTTTTTTTAATTTTTGGCCACTTGATAGAACTATTTATGCTCCATTCAATGACTCTTTGTTCGGAAGGGTTTATTTCTAGCTTCTACTCTTTCTGATCTATATCAATGACCTGCTTAACTAATAGTTCGTACTCTAAAGCGTCAAGAAATTTTATTTGTTTTATTATACGCTCATCCAACCACTTTACTGATCATAATAATAAAGTTTTTGTCGTAAGTACATTATAACATGTCTATATATATATATGTCGAACGAATACAACGAAATTTTTTTTAAATATTTGTGTTTCAAGTATGACGGAGTATAATATTTGCAGGTTTTCTGTCAAAGGCAGAACATTAACATGTGTTGCCTGTCACCCACAAGAAGTGTCAGTTTTAACAGGTGATAACACTGGTAGAGTTTTATTGTGGCATAATATTGAAAATAGGAAAAACCCAAGTCAGGCGGTTTTTCATTGGCATACATTACCAGTCGAGGCCTTATGTTTCTCTACCTCAGGATCATATTTCTATAGTGGTGCAGCCGAATGTGTTCTAGTTAAATGGGATCAGAATAGTAACCATTCTAAAAACTTTCTACCGCGTTTACCAGCCGCCATTAAACATATCACTGTCGCAAAAAATAACGCTCTAATTGCTGTTGCTACCAAAGATAACGGCATACAATTAATTAGCCCTCAGCTAAATGTAGTGAATACTATTCAACACTTGGTGTTGGGTCACGATAGTTCTGCTGGAGTAGTACATGATCCCAGAAGCAAATCATTAATATTGAATGGTATAGCGGGACATGTACAACTATTTTCACCAAAGGATATGAATTTGATGTATAGCGTAAGTTCACCTTATTTTTACAATATTGTCTTCAATGAGAAAGTAGTTGGATGTTGTAGGTCAAAATAAATTTACTAATGAGCGAAGTAAGGATATAATAAGCACGGTTGTTGGCAAAGTTGCAATAAGTAATTCTGGTACATGGATGGCAACCATTGAACATAGGCCTGATCCAGAAATGATAGAGTGTCGATTAAAGTTTTGGTATTATAATGCAACGAAACAAAAGTATGTATTGTCAATGTAATCTTGGATTCTAATAATTGCCAAGTTTTTTTTAGTTTTTGCTTGAATACGTCTATTGAGTATCCCCATGAAGACAAAATACTAGATGTGGTATTCCAGCCAACAGGCGATGATTTTGAATTGCTATGTATTACAGTCGGAAGAGACAAAAAATTTAAAGTATGGAAGTTAATAGAAGTCTCCACCGTTTATTGTAAGTAGGAGTAGTATTTTTTTTACTAAATAATATACAGAGAATTTGCAAAATGGCACGTTATGGGATTGTTTTGCACAATATGCATGCGTTATTACGAGGCTTAAGACATTTTCGTGGGATGTGCAGGAAAGCGGAAACTAGAAATATTACAAGACAATATCTATCCGGGTAGGCGTTTACCTTATGGCGTCTACCCACAAAACCCTGCAGCACTACCCAGTCTCTGGTTTTAGAGTAACGGGCATGGCGGGGCATCTACACATAGGCGAGAAGGCAGCTTAGCTGCAACGGCTGGTTGGGGAATCTTTTGGATTTATCCTAACGCCAGGAGTACTAAAACCTGGAGCAGGCCGTCGTGGTTTGATTCAATCCCAGGTTTTTGGGTAACGAACATCTCGTCGGCGCGAATTGGGTAGGGTTTTTGGCCCGCCCATCCCCGTTTAGGCTTATGTCACGGACGGGTCGATTGTATCTCACGGTCGGTTCCCTTTCCGTCGGTGGTCGATAGTTACCAGTGCTCGGCCTAGGAACCGAGGACCCCAAAGTTGTCACACTTGGCTGGTCTAGGCTCCGACGGACTACACTACTAGTTGTTGCTACGCGCGGCCTAGACGCCGGCGGGGAAGATGTGAGGTAGATTCTTAGAGATCCGTACCGACCGTTAGCCATCAAAGGGAACTTCTTTAACATGGAACGTACGGGGCAAGGAGGGCCCACCGGAGACCAACCGGTCTCTTTTCGCTGAGGAATTCGATTTGTCCGGTCAAATCCTTTCTATTGGTCGGTAAGAACGTGCTGTATGCGGAAACATGGGTCAGCAACCTTCTTTTTAGGAGGTTGGCGATATATATTTCTGTCATTACTGCTGACGTCATGTCGAATGGATACAATGGGTTTTAGCGTTCGGTGACATCGAAGAGTCTTATTGTTTTGCATAATGTGCATAATGTAACCGCAAAAACATGTTGCACAAATTGCAAAAATGTGTTAGTAGTAACTGATGATTAATTTACAAATCCATATCATTTAAGTTGAACTACCGCTTCATTAGTTCATCGGTTAGAAATAGAGAAGTTAATAACAGTGATTATTGTTACAGATCAAGGTTATTCTTGGAAATGTGCGGGAGAAGTCACATATAAAGCTCTAAATCCACAAGCAGCGACGTTTTCGAATGATGGCTCGTTAATAGTTGTCGGTTTCGAATCAATAATAACGATTTGGTTGTCTAGTGATTTTAAACTAAAATACTCGTTGAGGCATCCTCTCCAATGTGACGATATAATTCATCTTTCATTCGGAAATCGATCTGAATGTCATTTACTGTTTTGTGCAACTACCAAGTATATCAGCGTATGGAATATATTATCTCTGTCGCTAACGTGGACTGTAAGAGTAGACGTTTCATTAGTTATTTTTGACGTATTAACGCCATTTAAAGCATTATTTACTAAAGATAAAAAACGTAAGTATTGAAAAAAAAGAAAAAAAATCAGCACTCACACATTATTTTTCCAGTATTTGTGGTAGATTTAAAGTCATCAAAGCCAATTTATTCAAGCAAAAAAATATTGAAGCATGTTGGAGATATTCAAGCGGCAACGTTTGTTCCAAAGAATTTTATCGATTCTGATATTAATCAAGTCTGGCACAAAACATCCTGTATATATTTCTTAGATTCGCATTATGTGAGTAGTGCTATATAAATTTCCACCACACAGGAAAGCATTTATTATTCTCTTTCATTTTAGAGAACTGTTTAAACTGATTAAAAATTTAGTAATGTGGTACACAACTCAAAAATATTCTGTACACTCTACAAAGTGTTTAGAAAGTAGGCGAACGCGTAGGAACATTGTGTACATTATTTCATGTACTCTGCACAAGCCACTATATTACTATTATTCATATTAACGTCGGTATTGCCTAAAATGCTTTCTTTAAATAATGACGGCCGTGCAAGTGTCCGGCAAAAATTACATGGTAGGCGTGTGCATTAATTTTTCAAAATGAAATTAGGAATACTGTAAGCATATCAACATTGGCATGGTAAAAGTAGTTTCAACACAGTATTATACAACTGTTTATTACAACATTGAAATTTGCTTAATTTTAACAGGTAAAATATGCTTTGCTCAGCCCTACCCATATTCAAGGACATCGGTCTTAATGACCTTCCGTATAATAAAACTTTATGACAATGATTTATTTTTCCCACACTTTTATCTTATCACACTTTATTATTAAAGAAAACTCCAACAACGCAAAGCAATATTAAAAATAGTCATACAATTGGTTATACAGGGTGTTCAATTTGAACCCTGCTTTATGGGAAACTTTTTTGTTTCTGAAGATACTAAGGCGGTTAAATTACGAAACAATTGATTAAAAAGAACAACAATCGACTGTACTAGTTCACCGGAAATGACTTCAACTTTAGTTTTTTAAGTGGAACACTTGTATATTTCTACGAGTCATTCTACATCTGAATGCATCATTTTACTTGTTTTTGCTGTATTGAGAAGCATAAATTATAACAACATAACAATAGAAGATACAACGGATAAGTAATCAAATTCTATATAACCTAAAGGTATTGTTCAACATTTTCACTAAGCACAGAGCAGCTCTTCTTAAAATATTGTTTCTTACTTTTCGTAAAATTCGGCCATCAATATTTAACTAAATTTTCAAAATAAAAACATCACTGTCATGGTCCACTTTTAACCGGCAGGATGACTCATAGAAATGTAAAAATATACAAGGTGTACAGTTTATAAAACCAAAATTGGAGTCATTTCCAATGAACTGATACAGTCAATTGTTTTTCCGATAAAAGATTCTGAAAGAATTCAATTTAACCGTCCTCGTATTTTTAAAAATAAAAAGTTCTGCATTGAACGGGGTACAAACTGAACACCTGTATAAAGTGTTTAGTCTAGAATCAGAAAATTAAATAAAGAGCAGGCTGTTCCATTTAAACTAACGAGGTAAATACCTGTCTATTTACTTTCTGTAGAGTTGAAATATTTTTATTTAATGTATCACTTTGAACTAAATAATTCTTATTTCAAAATATTTTCCTCTAAAATGAAAGACAAAGCAGTAATTGAAAGTGCCACTTCCGGTATCATCTAGTTTTATAATTGTTCATACTTTGTTATTGCAGGAACTATATAGTATTGAAACGTTGGATGAATCGCAAAATACTGAACTGTATACAAGTGAAACAAATACTTCTTTGTATAGTCATTTAGTACCCAAAATAAGTACAAATATACAAAGAACAAACACCATCCACATGTATGAAAAAGGAAATAGTGCTGATCAGTTTCGTAAAGTACGCGTTAATCCATGTGTGTAACACGGAGATATCTTTTAAATATTATTTTAGTTTCTGGACGCACCAATCACGTCTCTTCCTCCATTACACTTACTGTGCGAGGGAATTCTTCAGTCTATGATTTTACAACGTGCAGATTGTGAGCTTGAAGGAAGGAAGGATATCGAAAGCATTGCGCAAGACGAAGAAATCCAGGAAAATGAGAATGAAAAAGAAATTGACAAATTTTGTGACTCTCTTGAAACAGAAAAACAATTATCAAGAATTAGCAAGGAATCTACAAGTTGGGTTTCAATTTTGTTGGAAGACTAGTATAAACCGAATAAATACTATTTTTTAAGTATACAAACATATTATTTTTTTATAAAGGTTGCATAAAATTTCTTTGCCGTACATCACAATATTTTTTTTTTATAGTAGATGTTAAAGAGTGCTGTATTCTACTCAAAATAAATCAAGTATCACTTGATCCGCAAGGGTAGGTAAAGTAATACTTTAACAGCAAGGATAGATAATATGCTTTAATTTCCGTATTGTAAATTGGCGCACTATTACAAATAGCAAAAAATACGGGACTTGCTTTGAACATTAAAAAACTTCGGATTTGTGGAGCAAAACCTTTATTTAGTTCCAGCAGAGCAGAAAGTAAAGTATCAAGAAAGACCCAACAGTATTTTATACTAACTATGGAATGTCGAGACTATGGAAGATCGAGAAAAAAATATTAATTACTCTAATAAGTAGGAACAAGAAGTAGTGCATAGTGCAGCAGCTGCTCCACTCCATTTCTCTACTCGACAGTGGCGCACAAGTTTTCACTTTTATATTTACAAAACATAAATCATACCCGCTTCTCTTATTTCGTTGTTGATAAAAGTGTTATTAGCATTAACGTAGATAAATTCGGAATGTATTTAAACGCTACATCAATTTTTTTTTAGTCGATTATCAAAGTCACCCGAAGTGTTTTTAGGTATCGTTTAAAGCTTTTATCACAACTTCTAAATCTATATTCTGTCTTTTGAAAAACTTTATAGAGTCTGGTAATTTCTCAAAATGAATATTAATAAATCCTAGATTATTGCGCAAGGAAGGATCATTTAATTATAGTTTTGTATTTAATTATACTGTCTGCGGTGTTCTCGAACTATTACGCTTGAAATCTCTTTTTGTTTTTATTATGAAATGAACATGCTTCTAGCCAAGTTCCACATCTAGTTACGACTGGAGACGAAGACAAAGGGAGATGTGGATATTTCTTTTTGTAGATGCAAATCTTCGAAGGCGCCGTTAGAAAAAAAAAAAACTAACATTCGGAAAGTTGTTTTTAATGAATTCTGCAATTCTATGTAACCCATGAACTATAGAAGTGACGTGCAACATATTAGGATACACGTTTTTAAGTAATTCGCCTGTTTTAATCATATACACTGCAGCATCGCTTACAAACAATTACCGTTACACTGCTTAGTGTTAGTCCAGCCTGTATTTACGTTTACTCGGTCTAGTATCTTATTTAAACACGGCTATGTTGAAACATCAGCACATAAGGCACCAACAATGACGTCACTTATTTTTTTACCGAATATTGTATGTGTGTGGTTTCATCCGCACCAATCCAAATATAATTGTTTGCTATTTTTTTAATAATCTTAGTAATTGTGTCTTGATATATATTAGGTAAGTATACTTTACGCAGAGTTGACTGATGCGGACTATCCCTTTGTGTATATTTTGCAAGTAACTTTAAAAATGGGGCTATCTAGCTTATGCTTATGTTTTGCTAGCTTATCTAGCTAAGTGGTATATCTGCAGAGACAAACACAGAAGTCGTTAAAAAAATCATTACTTGATTTATCTCCATTTCTGTGTACCTTTGGGATCTTTCCCTAGTATTTCCCTTGCATATCGTGTACATTGTACTACGCCACGAAAACACATCATGAAGTCGAATCGTCATTATGCAACTCCGCAGCCACAGTGCACATGTACTGGACGATAAATTTAGGGTGTCTCGAAGGTGTTGAAATAAAACTGTGCATACGTAGCTATTAAGTAGAAGCGGCTGGCGATGACGTTAAGAACAAGGTTTCGACTTCGACTTCCTCGTGTATTTTTTTTTGTTAAATATAATGTACACGATATGCAACGGAAATAAACGAGAGAATTGAAGCCGTGTTATTGACCTACCATTTACGCCACTACCGACCGCAACTGCTACTAACTGTATTTTTCTGTTTCATTGTCAGTGCTGCTAGTGTTACCGATTTTTATGTATTATACAGTGTATCCCAGAACTTACGCATTGATAAATAAAGCAAGCAGAGAACTATTAAACTTTGCTTGCTAGCTTAAGTACTAGTATAATTTATTACTCTGAACATTGTCTTTTAATAACTCTCTTATTGTATCTGCTATAAAAAAAAATTCTAATTGAAGAGATTCATTTCTTTGTAAATTTCTTCCAAGATTTTCTTGATTTTTCGGCGTTAAAATTACCTACTATTCAAGTATGGCTAAACCCAAAAAAATGGAATGTTAACTCAATAGTTTTTAATTAATATAGGTAGGTATAGACCGCGCTCTCTAAATGTGTGAGTTTAGATACAAGAGCCTTCAGATGGTCGATGTAATGCTATTAACTGGACGAGCTGCCCCTGCAACTGCACTAGAATTGCGTTTTCAGATTTCTGCATTATCATATGTTAGATCAGCTGGGAATGATTATTTACATGCCCATATTATATTTGAAACCGATTGAATCCGGTAGAAATTAATTATCTCCTGCCGTTTTACCCTAAAAATGTTCCAATTCAGGTCTTACATTGAGTTTCCTTAAAAGCAGATATTTTCCTTTGCAGGTCGATAATATTTTATTAAACACCTGTAAGTTGTGTTACATTAAGTTTTTAGCAAGTCGATTAAGAACGGTCGTTCTTATTTTGTTCTGAATCCTTTTTCTTAGATTTTCTGTCCATCTTTTTATCGTTTTTTCATAAACCCACCACACTGTTCTTGCAAAAATACATAAATCTTTATTGGGATCTTCATTTATTTTCCGTTTACGTGTTTCTCTAATGCGTCCAAAAAGAATATCTGAAAAAAATACAAATGAAGCACCTTTAAATACTGTTAAAATACCACATTAATAGAATTTCAAATAAAATACAATTGAATGCGCTTATACGGAAAAATGTTGCGGATGTCGACGACGATAGATTATACCAATATTGAAATAACCGATTCACATTTTTGTCAACTTTATATCGTAAGAAAATTAAAAAAGTCACGAATTTCTTTTATATGTACTGTTATATTAAAAATAACGCTATTACAATTGGAACAATTGGAATGATTAACGCGCAGTTAGATGTTATTCAGCCACGTGCATTAAAGTACGTCCGCTTATGTCGCTTCGCTTTATGTCCTTTCGGTTCTTAATTTTCAAATTTAAAACAACTTCATCCATCAAAATAAGTTTGGGTTAATTCCACTTGACATAACATAACGTTTTACCAAATTAAATACCGCTATTTGAGGCCACATATCAATGTTGGAATACGTAGTGATGATACTTCGCGCTGACGCTTCGCGGCAGACCCTAGCATAATCTTAGAATTTAGAAAGAAATGCTAATTTGAAATCGTTTATATAAAAGAAATTATGTTAAAAAACAATAAATATTTTCAAAAAAAGGCATTGAAAGTTATTATAAATAATAATATTAAAGCAGATTTTGATTGGATCGGGAGCTTAGGAAAATAATAAACACATATTGTTCGCTATAGCTGTTTATTTTCAAACTTCTATTGTGATGCGTATTATATAAATCACGTTTATGATACAGAAATACAAACACAAGTTAGTTAAATACATTCGTTCAAAAAATAAAATTATTACTGTATAAAGCATAACTTGAAAATCAAGTTTCTGATGGAAAACGAATAAAAATGTTAATGTAGTTGTGCAAGATGTAGAGCCTAACTTATCAATTAGCTCAATTAAAATCAAAAAATTACGCTCCTGACTATACCGGAACTCAATATCAACTTGCTTACTTTAAATCGAAAAACCTAATTCTCAGATAGTTGACGTAGGATTCAAGTTTCGTTAGGTTTCTCTATAGATATCTCTTGCCATTCCTGAGAAACATAGATTTCAATGAAATCTTGTGGGATTTCGATGTAATAATGGCCAATAACATTATGCAGGATCAGTCATCTCCGCAGGCCCGGAAGATTGCTTTTGAGAATGGGGTTTTTTAAAATAATTATTTTCTTGCTATGAGGCCATATTTTACAATTATGTTGAAATCTATAAGTCCGCAGATATCGAAAGTTGTTTTTTTAATGGAATATAGATAAGGACCTAATACACTCGCGTTTCTGTAGTTCTGAATTGCGCATAAAATTACATATTATCTTAGTTGCGATTTTTTTACAAAATTCTAGATAAAAATTACTAACTTGTTAATAACCAAAAAATATAATGCTAAGATAGCTTAGCTTCCTCATGGTATTGATGGAATAATTCACGGCAAACGCAACAAAAGGAGAGAAAAAATTACACTAACACTACTAACACAACTAAAAAATTACTCTCGAAATCACACTGATGACGCCAGGTAGGCAGAAACATGTCCGTGTGTTAGTGTAATTTTTTTTTCTCCTTTTGTTACGTTTGCCGTGAATTATTCCATTAATACCAAGAGGAAGCTAAGCTATCTTAGCATTATATTTTTTTGGTTATTGTTTCTAGGCATTTTCTGATGTGTTCAACTTGTTAATAGTCTAAAATTAACCTTTTTCTCGTTGTATCAATTTTTGAGGCTAAATTACCGACAGTAGTATAGTAGTTATTAATGTGCCATGACAAACATTGGAAAAATTATTGAATTTGATCTCATTTAATAATAGTTGTATTGCGTACTATATTCTTTGAATTTGGAAGTGTTTAAAAATGATTGGTCATGCATTTGAATATATCTTAAGATTTAAAATCACTTATTTCTTCTTATATTAATTGCAATTTATGCATTTATACCTAGAGTTTATTAACATTTAGTAATATATTTTTTTAAATATAAACCAAGTTTCTGTTGCGTAAAAATTCATAACTAAAATAATATACAGGTGTTACATTAAAAAATAATGACTAACAAAAATACGTTACTACGTAGAACCCAAACCTCATAACAAGAAAGAAAGCATTTTGGAAAAATCTCCATTCATAAAGCGGCAATCTTCGGAGCCGCCGAAAAACTCTCTCTGTAAAGCTAAGTTATTTTAAATTATACATTCTCTATGTATTATTAGCATATCTGAATATCTGTTAGTTCTCTAGTAAGTTCCCTATATCCATCAGGAATTATCTCATTGTTTCTGTATTAGATGCTCTAAAATGTTCCCTTTTAAAATAACTGACTATACTGTTTTTACTTTAAGAATGTAGCGTTAGTAAGTTAGGCTTATATTTCCAATATTTGCTATTGGCTTACCTAAGACAAAATTAAACACTATGAAAAAGGTATCTGTGTGGATAAAATAAAATATTACTAATCACTAGAGATGACCAAGGCAATTATCAACATAAAAAAACGTATTTGAAGTACCTATTAAAAAAAAGCAATTATTAAAGTATCTATCTTATTTAGAAGTATGTTAGCGAGTAAGTACGTGATTTCTAATGCAATCTAGAATATATCTGAAACAAAATTGTTTCCATTTTTTTTTGCTTGGATTAAATAAACTTCAATAAAGGTAAACGTACACTATCCGACAAAAACATAGACGCGGTATCGTTTTTATTTACGAAACAAAGTTTATAGACATTATATAAAATGTAAATGAGGGTTATTAATACTTGTTATGTAAATAGTCCATTTATAGATATTTCTGGGTATTTATTGCTTTATGAGGGGTAATTGAGATTTTCCCAGATCAAAATAGGAATTTTAAATGCGACAAAAATTTAGACCCTGAGCATTTCTTACATTAATATAAGCAAAAATGCTTTAATTTAATACTTCTCTTTATATGCAGCGGTTGTGCTGGTAAAGTGTACACATTTCACCACGAGAAATTATATTTTATAAAGTGTTTGCAATATGGGTAGAAAAAAACAATTATCCTTGATAGAAAGGGATAAAGTTATAGCCTGGCACCAGGATGGTGTTAGTAAGAAGGAAATTGCTCGTCGGTTACGAAAAAGCGATCATTCCGTTAGAAATTTCCTAAAAGATCCGGAAAATTACGGCAAACCAAAAGGCCAGGGGCGACCGAAAGCAGTAAGTGATGACGCATGATATTGCGGTGTGCATCCAATTCTTCTGCGTCGGCGAGAGTTATTGCAGAACAGGCGGGGGTACAAACGAACGTGCGTAATGTTCAAAGGATTTTAAAGGCGTCACCGGTAATATCACGGAAGAAAATGTTGAGAAAACCGCCACTTTCGGCGAAACACAAAGAAGCGAGGTTGAAATTTGCTGAAGAACACGTATCCTGGAAGAAACAATGGGAAAAAGTTATATTTTCCGATGAGAAACGTTTTAATTTGGACGGACCGGATGGGTACTCGCATTATTATCATGATCTGAGAATGGAACCAAAAGTGAAAATGACCAGACAATTAGGGGGTGGATCTGTGATGATATACGCAGCGATTGGATTTCGCGATAAAAGTGGGATAGTGTTTTGCACAAACAAAACGACATCTGTGAGGTGTACAGACTTATTGCGTGACAATCTTCTACGTTTTGGAAACCAATGGGCCAGGCGCAATTTTGTTTTTCAGCAAGATAACGCGCCAATTCATACAGCAAAAACCATTACTGATGGTTTAAAGAGAAAAAGATTAAAACTTTACAGTGGCCGGCACGGTCACCAGACTTAAACATTATTGAAATCATGTGGGGTGAATTGGCACGTCGCGTTTATGGTGGAGGCCGTCAATATTTCACGGTACAGGAACTGAAAACTTCAATAGTGACTGAATGGCAGAATATCCCTCAAAATTATGTGTTAAATTTATATAAATCTATTAACAGACTCTTGGAAGTGATTAATAACAATGGAGGATCTACGCATTACTGATCACTCATTTGTTTATTTTTGTTTTACATTTGCAACAGAGCGTCTAAATTTTTGTCGCAGAAATTGTTTAAACATTGGAGTCATAATTTATTATTTAGTTCATATATTACTGGAGGAGATATTTTTAAGTTTTTTTACGTTTATGAATAAAAACTTAATTAGATATCTTGCTAGTTTCGCAGAGAAATGTTGTTACCCTTAAAACCCGTCAAACATCTTCCCGCGTCTAAGTTTTTGTCGGGGAGTGTATGTTTATATATTTTTCTAAACATTTTATTAAAATATTTATCATTAGTATTCAGCGTTTCTCTCAAAGAGATCGACAAAGGTATTATTTTACTTTCAAATTACCCGCCATTATTATTTATTTATTTTATTTTATATTATTATTATTTAATCGAGTTTAATTGCGGCTGTGTTATACGGACGCTGATTACAGCACCGTCTACTACGACATTATAGACCATTCTGTACTTTGTTTCTTTATGTATTGGATAAAGGAATTGTATATCACCTAGTCAGAAAATGTTAACTTTCAACCTTTAGTTTCTAGGGGAACCCTAATCAAATTATTTGGAATAATAGCAGCCATGGGCGTAGCCGGAATTTGGTCAAAGGGAGATAGCAATTGGAGATGACATTTTGGAGACTTTTGTATGGTCGGCAATAAGAAAGGAAAGTGAAATTGTTTTAGAGATTGAGGGGACGCCATAGCTGCTCTCTACGCCCTCTGGCTACGCCCATGATGGCAACTCTTCGAAAATCATGAAATATGCAAGATGTTCTACTTAAAGAAAACAAATCAAGTTAGAATCAAAGTTATAATAGCGACGTAATTGTGTTCGTCGAAAGGATTTCGCTAACGACCGTTTTTTCGAATTCGGTTAGTTGGCAAGTACACTACCGTTCATATATTTGGGGTCGTTTAAAAAATACAGTTTTTTTTTATTTCGAATAAAAACAAAAAGTCATTTGTAATTTAATTTACTTCTGTACATACAAAACTAAAAATATTCCAAAAAGAAATGTTGTACTAATTATAATTAGGTCTATACGGATTTTTCGTCTATACGTCCACCGTTTGACTTAATTACTGCGATACATATTCGTGGCATTCTTAGAATTAAAGATTTCAAAAATGTTGCTGGAATCTCGGTCCATGCTTGCTGGAGCTTTCTCCATAAATCTTGTGAACTAGTCACTCCTTTTTGGCGAATCCTTCTGTCCAGTTCATCCCATATTAATTCAATAGGCGACAGGTCAGGAGACTGAGGTGGCCAAATCATTCTTCTTCCAGAGATGCTAGATAATTTCTGCATATACGAGAAGAATGCTTAGGGTCGTTATCCTCTTGAAACGTAAAGTTTCGACCTCGTAATCGTTCCCCACTTGGTACAGCATTCTCTTGTAATATTTTGAGATAGCCCTCTTTACGAAGTATTCCCTGTATTCTTACTAAATCACCTACAGCTGTTTCCGCAAAACAGCCCCAAACCATTACCTCCACCGTACTTCACTGTAGGTAGAATACACTGTTCACTAACTATTTCACCAACCTGTCGCCTAACAAACGTCCTCCGTTTGAAGCCAAATGTTTCAAATTTGGACTCATTTGTCCACAGCACGTTGCACCACTGTTCGAATGTCCAGTGTCTGTGTTCTTGTGTCCACTGCAATCTTTTTCTTGTATTTTGAACTTTCAAAAGCGGTTTTCTGGCAGCTACTCGTCCCTTTAAGTCTGCCGCAATTAATCTTCGTTTCACGGTCGAATGCGAAATAGGATTTCTTCGTGAAACATTGACTTGCTGCGTTATTTCCGGAGCCGTTAGGAATCTGTTTCTTTTCGAAACAAGAACCATGAACTGATCTTCAGCAGCTGTTGTCTTCTTTTTACGTCCAGAACGTTTCTTATCAGCCAAAGAACCCGTTTCCGCCACCCGTTTTAATGTTGTAAATACACCATTTTTCGATATTTTTAATTTTTTCGCAATAACTGCCATTGAGTATCCTTCATTACGTAAAGTAATAATAGCAGAACGCGTTTCGATGGAAATTTCTTTTCGTTTTGCCATTTCAGCACCGCCCGTTTATTACGATAGTTAAATTTAAACTAAACTACTATCAAGATCGATTTTATTTTAAATACAAGACGATATCTGCTTTGTTTGTTGTACTAAGTGTTCTATGAATCTCACATTATTCCTTTGTGGAAATATTCGACAATATTTTCAAGTTTACGTTTATAACCCCATAAAAGGGATTAAGAGGAATTTTGCCTGAGGCTACGGTAGAATATAAATCCGTTATAAATTTGATGGGATAGAACAGAATACTGTTGTAAATTACGTTCATGCATATAGAAATGTATACTCTTTCATATAAAACACAATCAATTGTCAATATTTCAATTTTGCTTATTTTTCGGAGTTTTTCTTAGTCGTCCCCAAGTATATAAACGGTAGTGTATACGCTGTATACTGTAAAAAGTATTATCTTTTGGCATTTTTGCAATTTGTTTCGTTTTTTAACAGGGTTAACAAATAATTCGCGTTTTATGGTATTTCAATACTATTTTTAAATTGCTTCTTTGATGCCCGGTCATTTACAGACCATACGTGTAATGTACGCACTTCAACAGAAATCGTACTTTAACATGAGAATTTTCGTTTATCTTTTAATCAAAAATGTTGCAAGTGTAATATCTTTCATAAGTAATAAATAAAAACATTTCTATAATAGCTTATGCTTCAATCCAAAATAAAACAAATGCATGTTTTTAACATTATTAAGAGATGGTATATTTATTAAATGTATTTTACAGATCAAAATGTATGGTTTTTTAATTCATGAATGGTATAAACTTTTTAATACAGTTCCATATAACCTTGAATATATTTAAATTAAAGCCAAAAGGTTTCCTTGACTCGGATTGATCTTTTCTTTCGTTGTGACTTTTTCTTCGTGCTGCGGTTTTCCCCTTCTTTTCGGATTTGCTAGAGTGCTTCTTGTGCGTGGTAGTTTGTTCTACAAAAATATAATGTTTGTTAAATTTTAGTAAGTAAGCAAAAGGGATTTGTTCGTTAATTACTTACAATCGGCATCTGCACAAACCAGCGGCAGTGGGCGATGACTAGAGATGACCAAGGTAAGGGAAATTATTACCTTTTTGCAGCGACTAGACAGACTAGTGTTTATTCGACTCATGAGAGGGGGTTCGTGTTGCCTACTGGTTTCCACGAGAGTTTATCTAGTCGCTGCAAAATTCCCCTACCTTGCTCATCTCTAGTGATAATCCAACAGAGCACGGCAACTCGACCTCCTAGTGTGTGCTTGTTGTACACAGTATGCAAAGAAAATACAAGAGGAAGTCGGATCGTCGGACCCCCGCCGCTGGTCCAAACTAAAAATAATACTTGGTGTTTCACCGAAATTATATCGATCGATGTATGAAAGAGTATACATTGGAAAATTCCGAAAACTTGACAGTACATTAAAACCAACACGTGGTTATTGATCTAAAATACTTTTAATAATCTGATACTCCCGGTTATACCGCAAATAGCTGTTAACTTTGGTATTTTAAGCGGAACACTGTATATTACTACATTTTTTAATTCCAAATTCAGTTTTAGGGTGTGTTGTAGCCATATTTTAAATATTTGCATTTTTTTGAAAATTATTTACAGGTGGACGAGTGCATGTGAACTTTTATAACTGAAAATGTTTAACTTGAAAAATTGAAATGTTGAATTAGAATCCGAATATATTTTTCGAAAACATTATACAGCCATAATTCCGCTTAAGCTTTCATATGGAAAAGTATTAAAACTTCATTTTTTTAGAAACTCTTAAGGTGACCTCTTAGGAAACCTTGGCGTCACAAACTCTCTGTGTATTGTAGCACAATCTCCTTATAAAAAAGTACCCACCAATAAGAATGTAGCTTCCACAGTTTCTAAAAATAAGTGGCCTTTCTAATTAATTGTTAGCTCAAGCTTTCCGTAACACAAAAAACGTTGAATTGCGAGCTCCTCTGGAAGTTTCGCCCTCTAAATACGCAAGGATTCGAATCGCTGCAATAATGAAAGTTGTGTAGGTCAACCAGACCATTTCGTGTAAATTTAACTTCATCTGTCCAGGTAATATCCAAAAATAATGCGTTCTCTTGAAACCGTTCACAAAAGCTCACTTTTCTTAGGTAATCAATGTCTTAATTGCCGGGCCATGGAAAACAGGTGGGCGAAGCTTATGTTTGCGAAGTATTGTATATATTGAGCACTCAAATAATCCTAATTCCAGCGCAGCTTGAGTTAAAGACATTGTTGGATACCCTGCCAAGTATTCGAAAATGACGGTTTCCATCAACCTCAGGTCTACGATTTTGAATTCTTGCCTTGACGGACTCGTTTGTAGGTTTTTAAAATTCTGAATTATTCGTTTAACTGCGTTTAACTGTGTTTGGTGACAGTTTCTGCTTTTGTGACTATCGACCAGCAAAGATATTGCATCCTCTTAATATCTTTTTTTTGCATTCTTCATAAGTAAAAGCAAATACTCTTCGTCGTATAATAAACGTGCCGGAATTGTTTATAATTGAGAACTAATTATAAATGTTATTTCACGACTATTCTTTCCCATATTGTTACTGATACAAAAAATTCCAATTGGGAGCGTTCATTTGCGTATTAATGCTCTGGGTATTCACTATCCGGTGATCTGAGAATATCGGTAATCCGAACTTTTCTTTTTAAGCCTCGCGTGATCAAGGGGATAAACTGAGAGTTATCCCAAAATTCTTTTTTTAGTACTGTGTCGTTTTTTTACTTTACCTTGTTTTAATTAATCTTCCAAAATAATTAGATGTGTGAAAAAAATCTCGGCAAGATGGTTGCCGTGTTTGTACCGATTACTTGGAAAAAGGACAAACAACAACTGCAAAGAAAGAAATCGACAAAAAACCTCCTCATTTGAAAAAGAAAAAGATCCTCTTCCATCCAGATAATGCGCGGGTTCACACCTGTGCAGTTTCGATGACCAAAATTATGGAATTAAAATTCGAATTAGTACAACATCCAGCGTATTCACCGGATTTGGCCTCCAGTGACTTCTTTTTATTTCCAAATTAAAAAAAAATTGCTCGGCGAACAACTGTTCACGTCGAATGAGGAAGTCATCGCTCAATCAGATGCCTATTTTAAGGACCTTCTGAAATCTTACTTTTTAGAGGGCTTACAAAAGCTAGAGAAACGCTTAGAAAAGTGTATAGAGTTAAATGGAGATTATGTTGAAAAATAAATAAAAATCTACAGAAAATACGTTGTTTTTCTATCTTTTTCTAAAGACTTATTTAACGACCCTACCTTAGGATACAAATTCATTTTCTAAACTCTATTTTGACTTATTTGCTTGCAAAATAAATTACGTAACTTTCATCAGTTTCAGATCTTAATCACGCGAGGGTTATATCTGTGTCTTAATTATTTCGGACTAAAAGAGTCTGTACTGTAGTACCCTTTCATATATCGAACGATGCAGTTACCGGTGAGACACCAGGTATTTAGGTTGTTTTATTTTTAAAATATTTCAGGACAGAAGTATTGACGTTATTATACTCGCAAGAGCAGCAGGTAAAGTGCATGAAAACAATGTCAATGACAAGAAGCTATTTCTGTATGTATGAAGTGCATGAAGACAACGACATCTATCTAACGCACACTTCTGGAGAAATAATAGTTTCTACAAATATCTATATACATATCTTCAAAATAAAACCCTAACAACTCTTAGTTTCAGCACCTGTTACACATTGTACTAGAATTTAACGCACATTCCAAAAATGCAATAATATATAGCATGATTTATTAAAAGAAACACCTGTAGATTTCAATGTAAGTTTAAAACATGCTCACATGTTTTAAAATTAGACCTCATAACAAGCAAGAGATTATCTGAACAATCTCAATTCTCAAAGGCACAATTTTCCGAACGCGCAGAAATGACTCGGCCTGTATAGCCAAAAATCTGAAAAAAGTCAATTATTTGAAATGGAACACCTATGTATTATTAGCACGTCTTATTATGTGTTCGTTCTCTAATAAAAACAGTCCCAATATCTTTCTCAGATAGTTTAGTAGTTTCTTCTATGTTAGGCCGGGTTCACATCGACACTGTGGAGCTATACCAGGTGTACAATCATGAAATGCGGATTTTTTTTTCTAAGAAAACATGTTAAATTCGGGAGAATAATGAAAAGTGTTTTATTCAAAGTATGCTCCATCGCTTGTTATAAATTTTTCCCATCTTTCGGGCAATTTGTGAATACCACGACAGTAAAAATCTTCCCCTTTTGCTGCGAACCATTCATCGAGCCATTTCTTCACGTCTTCGTACGAACCAAAGCGCTGCTCAGCAAGTGCGTGAGCTATCGATGCAAACAAGTTTTGCCGTATGTCATGAAGAAAAATGACTTTGTGTTGCCTCTTTCGGTATTCTGGCCTTTTTTCAAACAGCGAACGGTGCAAATCGGTCAATTGTTGTTGGTAACGTTTAGTATCAACCGTTTCCTCAGGTTTTAGCAGCTCATAATAGACGGCGCCCGTCTGGTCCTACCAAACACAGAGCATCGTCTTTCTGTCAAAGCGATTCGGTCGATGTGGATGGTGCGCCTGGGTCTACCCGTGATTTTTTGCGCTTGGGATTCTCAAAATAAATCCACTTTTCATCCTATGTAACTATACGATGCAAAAAGGACTTGACCTCTTGTGCCGAGCGAGCAAAATGTCACATGTGTTTTTGCGCTTTTCCATTTGCCTGTCGTTCAACTCATGTGGTACCCATCTACTGGTCTTCTGAATCTTTCCCATCTCCCGTAGCCGATTGCAAACAGCTTGTTGACTAACGTCCAATTGCTCGGCGAGTTGTTTTTGAGTTTGCGAAACATCTTCGTCCAACAATGCTTGCAATTCCAAATCTTCGTATTTTTTTGGAGGTTTTCCACGTTCATTGTCTACAACATCGAAGTCACCACTTTTGAAACGCCGAAACCAACATTCACACGTATCTTGCGATGGAACATGTTCACCATAAGCTTCTCGAAGTAATCGGTATGATTCAGCAGCAGTTTTGTTCAAATGAAAACAAAAAATGAATGCTGTCCGCGAATGCTCTTTGTTCGGTATAAATTTCGACATATTGAACACAACACAACACTGCACACACTTTTCCAATTTATCACTCCTGCGTGTCTAACACTTGTTGATGACACAACAAAAAGGCACAGTGTCAAATCTTTATAGCACAAACTGCATTGGCGCACTATCTGTTGTCTGCAATCCGCATTTCATGCTTATACACCTGGTAAAGCGCTGCACACCTTATTGATACAATGTTCGCGCCACTAAACGTTTCCACTTTAGCAGTTTCACAGCGCATTTTGTTCTTTATATCTCTTTTTGTTGGCGTACTAATGTATAGCAAAAGTGTTTTAAAAATATGTATGTACTTCATCACGATTTATAGATTTACACAGGGAGCAACGTGCTTGCTTTTTATGGGTAGATCAGTCAGCTAAAGGCGATGATGATATTTTATTTCTTTGAAAGTGTGTCACATAACACAAAAAGTCAATTTTAAACCAGCACTATATAGCAAACAACACAAACGTATCGGGACATTCCGCACCATACAAGCTTAATTAATTAATCCGGGACGGCCGTTCCGAAAATCCGTGGGATCCTCATTCTCAACCGGTAACCGAACGAGGATCCCACGCATCCTCGAAATGGCCGTCTCGGATTAATTAATTAAACTTGTGTGGTGCGGAGTGTACCGTTAATTTTGTGTTGTTTACCATACTACCCCACAGTCCTTGCGAAAGTCTGCGGTGGCCCTTATTAGTTGAGAAATGTATTAGAACCTTTTAATACATTTTCATATACATCTCAATATACGAAAAATAAAAAACCTTTATTGTCTTCTTTAGCTTCAGCTTTGTCTTTTCCGTGGGCTGCCTTTTTCTCCTTCTTTTCGGAGTTGGTAGAGTGCTTCTTGTGCGTGTTAGTACGTTCTACAAAAATATAATGCTTGTTACATTTCAACAAGAAAGCAAAAGAGATTACAGTGAGTAACTTGTTTATTAATTACTTATAATCAATATCTGCACAAAAATAATTTCTCAAACTAAAAATAATAAACAGATTGTTTTATTTAAAAAAAATTGTTACTCTGTGTTCACATAGGGCAACGCGAAATTAGTGTAAGAATTTGACAACTGGGACCTAAGACCAATGAGCTTGCTTTGTGTCTCAAATCGCTTCGTTCAACCTGTGATAGTGAAGCACTATCAGGAAAGATTGACATTTTGGAATCTAACAGAAAAACGGGAATTATTAAGGAGTACAAGATCCCAGACAGTGGAATAAAGCAAGGAGATCGCATTATAGTTTTGGCTTAAACGTTTAGATGGGTATTTTAGAAAATTATATTTATGAAGAAACATTCAATTAGATTGGAAATACTGGAATTGCTATATAATTAGTGAGACCTCCTGACATGTCCTCTGGATTATTTTTTATTGGAAGTTGTTAATAAGAATGTTTGTGAAGTTGATGTTTCACAAAACATTAAAGAATTTCGAGGTAGACTTGAAAATGCCGATGTAATCCTAGAAGAACCATGCAAAGAACAGTTCAAAATGCCGGAAAGCGTGTGCAATTATACGTTAATGAAATTTATCTGAACTTCCCAAAAACACATCTTCAATTTACTATTTATTTAAATATCCCGTTGGTTTTCATTCAAATTCCTCCAACTTTCTATCAAGATCTAGAAAAATGATATAATCTGACCGTTTCCATTCTGGATACAATATTGTAAATATCTTGTACTTGTTAGTTTTGTATTTCGTTTCGACGAATAAAAAATACTTAACATTTCCTGTTTCTCTTCATTGATGTACGGTATCTTTCTATTAGTAAAGAACGACCATTGAAATGTTTGAAATTTCACGACTACCTTATTTAATCTTAAAATGTGCTCTTCGTCAATTAAACTGTAATACCGAAAGCTTTTGTCAACATGTCATATATGATTGAAATTAGAAAAAGAAACTGACAGTGTCAACATCCAACACAATAAGAAAGTTGATGATGGCCAACAAGAAGCGAGACATATAGATATTTTGACTACGTGGATCGAAAGTGGTCTTGAAAATGAGGTTTCAGTTATACTTTGCAAGGTCAAAGAAAGATGCTAGAGGTGAAAGAAGAAAATTAGCATTTCTCGTTAAAAATAATCTGGAATGTCGTTTGTCATAGGACTATTTTTTCTTTGGGTTCAAACAAACCTATTTTCTATCCCTAATAATAAGTAAGATCTCATGGTGAGGGTCGAAAAAGAATTAGCCTGAATATTATTGCATGTTTTAAGTCCTTATTAAATTCTGAGACAAAAAGGTGCCATTGTCCTAAAACTAAGGTTTCGGGGTTATTAAGGTTTTTTTTTTGAAAAAGTTGACCTTTACAGAAACCGTTATTATTTATTTGGTTACGGAGATATATTAATATATAAGATATATTTTAACAAAAGAGTTTGGATTGTATTCCGCATAATAAGTACATATTGTAAATATACAAAAAAAATATTTTTCTTCAAGAAATTTGCCAAAGAATATACACGTATTTCCAAAACTACCGGAGAAAGTGAGTTACGAACTTTTTGTTTCCGTAATTCAATTCTTTTGCCAGATACATACTTTTGCAAAAAAAAATCATGTTTCGGTTTCGGATTATGATCCAGAAATTAATTTTGTACAAAATTAATTTTATCGCAGAATTCAAACTTTACTGAAATAATTCTATTCTATGTAACAATTATTTTAAATTTTTATTTATACCTTTCCCTTTTATTTTTGATCCACGTAGGGCAACCTCATCTTCTGGGGTAGTACCTGAGAAAAAATGATATTTTTTTTATTTCAAGTATGAAAATCTCATGAAAAAGGTCTTACTTTTATGTAAATCGTGATTGAGAGTAGAACTACCCTATTGCACTATTAAAATGCTTTATTTTCAAACCACAGACAAAGTCACTTGCTTAGTTTATTAAGGTTGCACTAAATACCATTTAAAAGAGTAGCGGATTTACGAATAGAAACCACGAAATAATTGAATTCTGTTCGTTTGTAGGCTGTAAATTTCTAAAAGGATATAACTAAACATCATTGATGGATATGTGATACCTCCCAGTTAATTATATTACTTGTACTTACAAGAAAATAATTGCATGAATGTTCATAATCCTAATAAATTATACAAGAGAAAGATCAAATTATTTTAAAACACCCAAGAGATAGTGACAAATTAGCGAAGGATAATATTTCTTACTTTATTCAGAATTATTAAGCAAACGTGAATTGGAAACAATTGAATAAGTTCATTTGATTATCGAAAACCACTAGATAGTGGTATCTAGGATTACGAAAATACTTTGTTACAGATAAATTTTTGTTTCCCAAACGAAGAGGTGCTCCCGGATGCAAAACGCGGGTTACAGCATGTAACAGCATGTAGAGATTCGGCAGAACTTCTGCGCGACTGCTGTATATGCTAGAAAGAGGTAATGATAAAATAATGAAACGTAATCATCTTTAACCCAAAAATTAAAACTTAGAGGAAGTTAGAGGAAGAAAGCACTTACACTGTATATTGGCACATAGTTATTACTTTTTAAGATTTTTGTAGTGTTACTGACTGCACCTTGCATCAGACCGATTTCAGTTCGTAGCTCGCATCCAATAAAATTAGGTTCTTGCCAAATGTTTTTAGATCAGAATGTTCATCACTCACAATTTGAAGTAAACCAGTACGATAACAACGTTTCATTATGATAGTAACGCCTTGATCTATGGGGTGAATCAGAGCTGTTACATTTCGTAGCAAATATTTAACGAATATCTGTCCATTGCTTAATTTCAACATCAATTCGTTAACATGAGATGTTCTGGGGTAATTCAAGGGATTGGAGATGTATATTTACTTGATGCAAAAATTGTTCTATCCAATTAGGCACTTTTTTGATTGAAGTAATCTACCAGCAACTTTAAAAGGTCTGTTCTTTTAAAAGAACGCGTTTTTTTTTTGCCTTACCAACAAAACAGATGAATAGCGACTGCCGGACACGGTTAATCCAAATGTTTTTTTTTGTGTGGTGATGGGTGTATAACCTTTTTTAAAGTTATAACCTCAGGAGCCTTTTTAGTGCATAAAGTGTTTCATGGCCTGGTTACTATCACCCCCTCCCTCCCCCGCCCTTCGTAAAGGATGAAGCGCAGTTAATTGTACCCCAGTTGCGAATGGTGACTCAGGAGTGTATCGGACCCACTAAGAAAATTCTTTCTGATCCTAGCGGGACTCGAACATACAGCACTTAACTCTGCCCAGTCAAGCGCAAGCTCTCTTACCACTGGACCACCGAGCCGTTAACATGGTGGAAATGTACTGTATTTACATCGACATGTTGTATATGGAACATGCCATACTGATATCAAATTATAAAACATGTTTGTATCTATTATGATAAAAAATTATACACAACTCGATACAAAAAGTATATTTACCTAGAATCGATGCGCCTGGGGTACGTACAGCAATCTCCTCTGCTGGTGTTATAACTGCAACAAAATGATATTATTTTTTTTAATTCATCAAAATATCCTTATGCTAGAATTGTATCACACCGAAAATGCTTAAAAACAACAACCAAAATAATGCTAATATAGCTCCACAGTAAAACCAATGAGAGGAGAGAAAACACATGTTTCTACCCGCCCGGCGTCATCACACCGTTATTTACCTCACGGCTTATATCACTATCCTTTGAAACAACGAGCAAAGTTTTTGGCACCATCTAGTTCCCAAAGCAATTCTTAAGCAGTTCTTGGACTACCAAACTCGACAGGGTAGGCAGAAACATATCCGTTGGGTAACGTTTTCTCCCCACACAGTGGTTTTCCCGCGAGTGATTTCATCAATACCGTGAGAAGGTAAATTAGCATTATTTTGGTTAGAATTATAACGGTAAAAATGCTAACGGGTTTGCTTATAGTTATTGCTTTTAATTGACAAGTTCACAGACCCATACTGAAGTTTATTGTTGATGTAAAGCATTAAAAAATATAGTCAGTTTGCAACTACAACGTTTGAATTTACAAAATTGGAAAGTGAAGCACTATCATTTTTGGAAGTAATTTTTTTACGTGTGGTAACGGTCCAACGAGGTATACAAGCTTACAACTTGTCATAATCTCAGGAGCTTTGCGTGTGAAGTGTTTCATGGTTTTGTTGCTACCACTCTTGCCGTAAAGTGCGCAGTTCCACGTAGCAACGAAAGTTACGGACCGAAGTTATGAATACGAACCTGCGTACGAGTAAAGTACACGTACTGTGGGCCATCGAGTAACATTACGACTTTAAATATTTTCTTACATTAACTTTGCAATACCTGATTGATTTGCGGTTAATATACGTTGAGCGAGTTCTTGTAATGACAGTGGACCTGGAATAAAATAATTGAATTGAAAATTTTATCTCCTCGTTATTATACTACAAGTATGAAATGAGTTGGACTAATTTATCGCCTTTATATTTAAATTATGAATTGATTCATACAAGCTATAATTTGTCTGGATTCAATTATTAGAGTTAAAGTTAAAACATAAAGTTCTATCGCTTAAAAAATTGCGAATTAATTTTAGAGGCAGAATATCCATTGAAAAAACTATTTTCAATTAAAAATTGCTCAGAGACAAGTTCTCTGATGGAAGTGTTTTTCAGATTCAATTCAAAATGCCAAAATCCTCGGCATCTATAACGCCTTACATGTTAGGTTCTGGTTCAAATACTTTTCGATTAGCTACTTTTTAGTTTACACGTTATTTTTGCATATTAAATAGATTATGTAAAATCAATAACTGAAGATAATGCCAGTATAGCCCATGGCAGCTAGCATTTCCCTTGGTAAAAACAGCTTGAAGAGAAAAAACACTAGCAAACAAACATGTTACTGTTTGCTCGACATCGTCAGCGTTGCTTCGAGTGCTCCTCGGGATTTGCAGTCTAGAATCTGAATGCAGTCTAGAAAGCATTTGTTTTCCTGTAGACGTTCTGCTTTACTACCTTGAGGGATATGCAGAAAAGTGTTAATGAACATGGGCCCCCAAATTGACGGTTTTAAAGGATTTTTCCCTCCGGTAGCATTTGTGCATCTTTCGCCCGCAAAAACATTTTCTCGTCGTAGTTGACATAAGTTCTGTAGTTCATATTTATTGCTTTATTTTACAAATTTTCATGCATTTGCCGCACCAAGGATTGCGTGAAGCCGATTCATCTGGGAAACAGTCGCATGACTCACGGAGCGCACCCTTGGGGGCAGAAGAGGCAACTTTAGCGCGAGTAGAGCGAAATCCGGAAACAAGTTTGCGAAGACTATCAGACGAGATGGGAATTAGTGCTCCTCATATTTTAAGAATCTTCCACGAGTAGCAGCTCTATCCTTGTGTGTAGGCCATAGATCCTGGTGCCAATATTCTTTTTACTGACGAGACCGAATTCACACATAATTGAGTTTTTAATTTCCGCAATACCCATGTGTAAGCCGACGGAAAACCGCATGTTATTACGGAATCCAGTCATCAGGTACGTTCTTCAATGTTGTTTTACCAAACCGATTAGTAGGCGCTGCTTTCCCAAACTTTCTGCAGAACACAATGGATGATCTTTCAGGCGACGTTCCTTTGAATCAAAAGCAACAAATCTGATTCTAGCACAATAGTGGTCCAGCGCATTTTTCAATTGCCGTTAGAGAGCATTTGCACGAAACGTTTCGATAAAGATGGGTATGGATTAACCCTTTCGTTTCTTTGGGAATATTTGAAAACTTTGGGGTACGCTACGTAAAACTATGTAAATGCAAAATATTTTGTACGTCCGAAACCTTCCATGAACGGACCCAAATCAATTATAACTTTTCTCAATATTTTGGGGCATTCCCTTTTAGGACAGCAAAAAAAATTTTTTTTACACTCACTGTTCAAATTGTTATTATGTTTATGTAAATCATCCAGATATGTTAATAGGTTGAATTGTATTACTTCGAAAAATATTATTATTTGCACATTTACAGGTTACGTGTTGGGAATGAATGTACTACATATTACATTAGAACAGGCAAGATCATTTTGCTCATTTGTACGCGTGTTATCATCTATTGTGTTTAAGTTTGTATACCTTTCCTTTCTTCGATCTTGGCAGTAGCTGTAACTTCTTCTAATATTGGTTGACATGCGACAAAATAATTAAGCTTTGTTATTTTTCCTACAGATTTTATAATAAATATTCATTTGTACGCATATTATCATATATTGTGTTTAAGTTTGTATACCT
>LR737395.1:669897-711192 GCA_902655005.2 Marronus borbonicus
GTACATATGAAAAATTAAGAGAATCCATAGCAAAAATCCACAACATGCTTTTCAAATTATAAATATTGTTTACACTTGTATACATATAATGGTAATTGAATCGACATTAAAATGCAATTTTATAAGTTTTATTTAACTTAACGATATTCGAATTGAACACTATACAAGTTGCGATAAACTTTCTCTGTCTGATTCTTTGGGATTATAATAGTTCACATGAACATATGTCCAAAATGGCTCAGTTATAAAAACAAAGAATGTTCAATAATTTGGAAATTATCTCAAAAAGGATTGGTTTCAATTTAATTGAATCGATCTCGTAGGGCAAGGGTCAAGGTCAAGATTACCGACAAGAGTTTAAGGTAAGCGTACGTTCAAGTTATTTTAAATCGAGTTTTCTTTTATACAATCGGTTGTTAATTGTATATTCAGGTTGTTCTTAATATTTTGATATATAACGTGTAATTTTAACGAAAAATTTCCGCGTTACTGCAATTTACAAAAACGCTTAAAGTATGAATAAATAATCTGAGGTTAATATGTTCTGCTTCCAATGTCTATGAGGAACACGTTCATTTTACCCAATATTTTTTTCGAAACTATCGTTCTTTTCAATAAGTAAGAGAATTTGATTTCTTACTCTCTTGGAAATTAATTAACAATCTGGGGTCTACCCAGTTAACGTGTTCAATGAAACTTGATAAATAATACCAAAGAAATATTAATCTTTGCAGAAAGTTAACGATAAGAAATTATTCGCGATAAGATATGTTTTCAGAGAATATAGTTGATTAAATTACAGTGTTTTTTTTTTTCAAAATGAAGCGAGGGAATCTATAAACACTTACCAGCCTTTCCGTGTACCTCTTCATCATCTGCAACGAAATAATGGATATTATAAACTGAAAACTATATTTACCAATTAATAAATTAATATACTATAAATAACAAATATATAGTCCGTCTAGAATGTATCCGGAAAACAAAAAGCATTTTTATTACTTGAATAATAAAATCACAATAAATAATTCATCTCATTTACTAATGCAATCTCCATTTAACTGTAAACACTTAAGAAAACGTTTAGGTAATCCCGAAACAAGGTCAGCGCTATACTTTTTGGTGATAGTGGTCCAGGCTTGTAAACCTGACCGAATCAAATCTTCTTTATTTCGTGGTGCTGCTCGTTCAATTTTCATTAGTCCCCATATGTTTTCGATGGGACTAAGATCTGGGGAAGCTGCTGGCTATGGAATTGTTGCCAAGTTTTGTTCTAGCATCCAAGCTTTAGTGTAGGCAGAAGTATGGCATCTTGCATTATCCTGTTGAAAACGCCACCCTTCGGGATATAAAGCACGAGCCGTTTCAAGAAGAAAGCCATTAAGAATTTCACAATACTTTGCACTATTAACGGTGCCATCAATTATACAGAGAGGTGTAGCACCACGTTGAGAAATTGCTCCCAAAACCATTATTTTTGTTGGAAATGCGAAAATTTGAACGGTAACATTTTCTCTTGATAGGATTTTTAAATGATTTGCACCAAGCTGAAAACAACTTTCGTCAGATATAAAAACATCACTAAAATTATCGTCTCGAAATCGTTGGCAAAAATCTATTCTTCGTTGCCTTTGTAAAGGTGTCATTGCAGGGATTTTTTTTGGTTTGCATGATAAGTAACCTTGTCTTCTCAGTGAAATGCGGACAGTTTCTGGGCACACTCTTATTTAACGTTGATTTCCAAATCTGTTAGCCAGTTTTCGAAACGCTAGGCGCGGGTTTTGTCGTCCTAAAGTCACTAAAGTGTTTAGATTGTTTCCGCTAATCTTACGCGGTCTTCCAGAAACTGGTCCATGGCTCATATCTCTCCTATTTTTTATCCTCTTTATTGTCTCATATACTGCACTTTTTCCGAGCTCAGTCAATTGCACCAATTTTTTTACGTTTTGAACACCTTTTCTATACAAATATTCCACCAACTTTCTTCTTTCTACTTGCGACATTATTTCACAAATATTAAGCCTGTTGATAATCAACAATATTTAACAGCTGGTGTTGTTACATGATTTTTGCCATGGCCTACAGTCGGCACAACCTACTTGATGCATTACTTTTGTCTTAGGATGTAACAAAAAAGAAATATATTAAAATTAAGAAAAATAATAAATTCCGGATACTTTCTAGACGGACAATACTAATGGAAAATCCAATTATTGAGTGTATGATGTTCTTTACAAAATGTTTTATAAAACTATTATATAAGATAAAATAACATTGTTTATGTGTTTTCTCTATTAGAATTAGCAAACAATTTCATAAAGAATACTTTTTCTTGCAAGACAATCAAATAAACAACCACTTCTGGACTCAACAAAACGGAAAATTGTCTAACTTATGTAAATTTAAATCAATGTGTCACTGATATTACTAATTATTATATTATGTATATACCAGGTATACAAGCATGAAATGCGTTTTTTTTTCCTAAAAAAACATGTTAAATTCGGAAGAATAATAAAAAGTACTTTATTCAAAGTATGCTCCATCGCTTGTTATACATTTTTCCCATCTCTAAGGCAATTTGTGAATACTACGCCAGTAAAAATCTTCCCCTTTCGCTGCGAACCATTCATCGAGCCATTTCTTCACGTCTTGTACGAACCAAAGCGCTGCTCAGCAAATGCGTGACCCATCGATGCAAACAAGTGGTAATCGGAAGGAGCCAAGTCTGGTGAGTAAGCCACATGGGGTAGAACTTCCCAGCTGAGTGCTTCCAACATGTCGCGAACCGGTTTTGCCGTATGTGATGAAGCATTGTCACGAAGAAAAATTACTTTCTGTTGCCTCTTTCGGTATTCTGGCCTTTTTTTAAGTTGCGAATGGTACAAATCGGTCAATTGTTGTTGGTAACGTTTAGTATCAACCGTTTCCTCTGGTTTTAGCAGCTCATAGTAGACCACGCCCCTCTGGTCCCACCAAACAGAGCATCGTCTTTCTGCCAAAGCGATTCGGTCTTGCGGTCGATGTGGATGGTGCGCCTGGGTCTACCTGTGATTTTTTGCGCTTTTCATCCCCTGTAGCTATACGATGCAAAAACGATTTCCTTTTGTACCGAGCGAGCAAAATGTCACATGTGCTTTTGCGTCTTTCCATTTGCCCGTCGTTCCATGTTGTACCCATCCGGCCTTCTGAATCTTTCCCATCTCCCGTAGCCGATTGCAAACAGCTTGTTGACTAACGTCCAATTGCTCGGCGAGTTGTTTTTGAGTTTGCGAAACATCTTCGTCCAACAATGCTTGCAATTCCAAATCTTCGTATTTTTTTGGAGGTTTTCCACGTTCATTGTCTACAACATCGAAGTCACCACTTTTGAAACGCCGAAACCAACATTCACACGTATCTTGCGGAACTTATGGAACATGTTCACCATAAGCTTCTCGAAGTAATCGGTATGATTCAGCAGCAGTTTTCTTCAAATGAAAACAAAAAATGAATGCTGTCCGCGAATGCTCTTTGTTCGGTATAAATTTCGACATATTGAACACAACACTATGCACACACTTTTCTAATTTATCACTCGTGCGCGTCTGACACTTGTTGATAACAACAAAATGGCGCAGTGTCAAATCTTTATAGCACAAACTGCATTGGTGCACCATTTGTTGTCTGAAATCTGCATTTCATGCTTGTACACCTGGTATACATATACTATGTATAAAACAAGCAAGATTATTTTACACATTTGTATGCATATTATCATCTATTGCCTTTAAGTTTGTATACCTTTCTTTTCTTCGCTCTTGGCAGTAGCTGCAACAATTTCTTCTGGTGACGGTTGACCTGCGACAAAATAATCAAATTTTGTTATTTTTAGTACAGCTTTTATCGTATTGTGAAAACATTATTGAAAAATTTTAGAGATTTATCTTGCCGAAACTTTTTATAATGTAAAGCATGGAGAAGGAAAATTAGTTGGAGCTAACCGCAGACTATAAAACTATATATGAATATTTCAAGAATAAATACGAAATGAATGAAAAATAAAAGTCTGATTAGCGAACCAGATCTTATTCTAAATAAAATTGGTTTTTATAAAAGAACAAATAACTACGTGATAAGTAAAACAAGCAGTGAAGAATATTTCTACCACTACGTATGAACTAAGATAAGGAAGATTAATAGGCCCCATATTATTCACAATATAAATGAGATTATTAACAAGTTGTAGTCAATTTAGGATTGTGAGATGCAGCGAGTAGTTCAAGGATATCACCCACCGACCGAATCCAAAGGATTTTCACAAGAGTTTGAAGGTTCTTGCGGAGGTGGTTGTGAAAAGAACAGTTGAGCTTGTGCCTTTGTTATTTGTCCATAAATAACATTATCTCCGAAATCTCCCCTTTGCGGCCCCAGGTTCCAATAAAATTTTTCTGTATATATTATTGTATGGACCATACAATGTATCGTCTGAATTATATTGAGAACTAGATCTGCATGTATATCCCTTTTTTGCCTGAATTTTTATTTTTCTTTTACGGTTTTTTAATAGCTCTACTATATTAGATTTGAATATATTGAAATTAGCACTGTTTTACGATTTTCATGTGTTCTTATGGTTTCTTAGAACATTGGAAAGAATAGCATATTAAATTGGAAACTATAGTGATGTATTTATTCTACAATCCAAATACATTTTGGACAACACATCTTCTAAATTGCAATTATTTTAATGAATTCGCCAAATATTGGCGAATTCATTAAAATTTTAGGCAATGTTTATTGGCTGCACAATGTGCATGTTTCTTAATTAGAACAAATATATTTCAGCACATTGAGTGTCTGATACTGAGATCTAAACACTCAGATGACAACAAAATTGCAATATAACCTTTTATCTATATATTTTGAAATGGTGGGTTCCAGTCCACCTAGAATAATTTCAAAAACTCTCAGGCATTATAGTCAAAAGTAATTGTAAACAAGGCACTGTATCAGATATATGATGTTGTTTTCTAGGAGACACAAAATTTGAAAAATTTGTTAAAAATTTATCCAATTTCTTCGTGTTACCGTATCTTTTCTTGCGATTAGTTGCCGCTCACTAAGTGCTATATTATCTTTTTTTCCCCCGTTTCTTTCGCCTAAATTGGATTTTCTTCTTTTCTAGGCTCAGCCTGTAACTGACGGCTACAGAAGTTAATGACATCTCCTGTCTCATTTTTATCAGCACTATCTTCTTCACATACGTTACTACCGTCAAGAGTCAAGAGGAATTGGAAATACCTCCACACCTTCCAAATCTTCCCAAAACTTATTATTTCCCAATTCTCAATTCTGTTCTAGCTAAAAATCTAAACAAATATGGGATTTCGTTGTTTTTATTTTCCAAGTGTTTCAATAGTGGAACACACCACTTTTATGTAATTTATTCATATTTGAATAAATTTAGTTTACTAATAACTTTCTAATAACTATGTTAAAAAACTATGTTATTTAGAGAAATGTAATTGATATTTCAAAATTGTAATTCAGAGTGTTTATTCGTCCAGTTCAAATGCAAACCACTTTTAAAATGTTTATATAATGAACGCGCAACAATAATAATCTAATTTTCCAATAATGGAACACTGGGAAAAAAGGGATATAGATAAAATCTACAGATAGAGCTGATCGATAAAAAATCAGAGGCACAAATGATGATGCCAAAGAATACCAAGTAGTGTTACTAAGCAGCCAAGCAAGTAGCACAACAAAATCGAAAGAAAAATATTAAACAGTGCGACAATAAACCTACCCCTTCTATCTCACAATTTGAAAGAAAAAGAAAATATATAGATGAATTAAACTTACCTTCAACTGCTTGTCGAATAGTTTTTCTTGTACCAGCTGAAAGAAGAAAAAAAAAACAGTAATTTATAATTTGGGAGATGCATATTTTCCTGTAGGTTTATTTCTTAGTAAAATTATATATAAACAGGATATTTAGTAACCACTTCATTTTATATTCAATTACATTTTATGTATGGCTCAACAAAAATTAATAATAAAATCAAATCATCGGAAGGTTCTAAACAAAGAATTTGGAAAATAAATTATAGTGGCTTTATATAATCAAATTCTACTTACCATGTGGATCATGATTCACTATCTGAACACTTGATCTTTGGGCTATAACATAAAAATAATACATTTTAACGTTGTGCATATAGCAAATACAATACTGAAAGAATCGCAACAATTTGAAAAAAATTGGAAGTAAAGAATTTGGGTATTTGGCTACCACGACCAGAGTAAATAATAATAATAATAATGCCATTATAAGACAAATTACAAAAGTAAATACAGGTTGTAGATATAACACCGATACTCGCACACAACCACAAAAATTGAATAATACATTTGGAGTGACATATTACCAATCATTATCATGCACCAAATTAGCATTAATGGCACCGTGCACAAGAGGCGCTTTACGCGGGACGTTAGTTTTATATGAGAAAACACGAAAAGTATCGCAGTATCTGGTTGACAACCTTGGCACATCGAACTGCAAACGTGTTAGCAAGTTCGGACAATCCATTTGTTTTTAATTAATTTCAATAGAAAACATGCACTTGAATTAACTCGAAGCACACCCAAAGGTACGATTTAACAACAAATTATAATCAATGCCGCGCTCCGGATGTTTTCCGTCTATCTTGAAAGACAAATACTTCAGAAACTTCCTTTAAACGATCTTAACAAGCCAACAATGCACCTCGTAGTGAATAGCAAATCACACTACCGTACTCCAGTTTGCTTCTCACAAATGCATTGAATCATGATCTTAATATTGAGGGGTCTGAAAATTCTTTGCATATGCGGATGAGGAAACCCAGTGACTTGACGGACAAAACTCAGATCGGGATCAAAGGTCACACACAAATCCTTGATGACAAAATCTCGAGCGATAGGAATCGCATCAATGGAGTAACAATAGATACTAACATTGATGTCCTTTGAACTATTGATTCGAAATTTTAAACCCAAGTATCTATTTGGCAGTCAAAGCTGAGTCTTGAAGTTGGAAATTGCTTCGAGCTGTTATAATATTATTTGGTTACCATGACAACAGTAAACGAAACATACTAACACTCACAATCTTAGACTGTTGATTCAAAATTCCGACCCTAAGAAGAATTAGGTAATAATTTTCGAATTAATGAAAGATTTTACGTATTTTACGTAATAATAAATAAGCGGTTTCATTTAAAATAACACAAAACGATCATTTAGAAGTGTTCGAGGTTTGTAACAAAAAGGTCAGTAGATCAACAGTGTTTTAGTTAATGTTTATTTCTATGAATTTGCAACACTTACTTCGTTCTGCCTGATGTCAAATAAGTAACCAGTAAAATGATGATGAGTAAAAACTAAAATCATGTGGTCATTTACAACTACAAATATTGGTCATGAATTTTTAAAGTTTACTTGAAATTTGCAATTGCATTGAAAGTTGTATTGAATGTTGAACAAACACGACAAATAAAATAAAAAATCAGGCTCACCAAATCTGATTTTGCGTTTTTAAATATTGGCCGTGTATACTTTGTTCGATTATGCACTTCTTTTTAATTGTCCGGCATACCCTAGCCACCAAAGAGCACGGAAAATCGAGAGTATGCAGAAATCGGTTTTACAATTTGCCGGTCATAATTTTAACGGATCGTACTTACCATATACTAATAGTAATAAAATAATGTGTTAACTTACCTCTATTATTTCTTTTAAATCGGAGTGGATTATAAAATACCGGTTTATCTGGAACAGGAGGAGAAAATTATTAACGTGCAATTTAGATATTACCAATAATGAAGCACGAAATTAAAACTTAGCTTCACTAATTCCAGAATATATAAAAAAAAGAAATTAAATTATTGGTTTTTCATCGTTTTACGATTCGCACTAACATTAATTTTATTTTAGATTTCTTCAACTATGAAATTCTTTCATTTAGCTTTAGAAACTTTGTACATATCTAATCAAACGTTTTCCTGTTTTAATTCGGACGAAATCCCGACTCCCCCGCTTCAATAATAAAGTTAGCTATAGTAGCAGGCGCAATATCTGTTGCATACAACGTACCCAATAGTACATGAATACTTACAGTCAAGAACATCTTCACTTTTGGATAATCCCACGTACCCTACAACAAAAAATTAAGTTTAAAATACATTCACTATCGAAAATAGCAAGTAGTATAGCTTTTTCGAATCGAAGATCAGTAACTCTTAGATGGTTTAAGCAACCAAAACTACACGCAATTTAAATAATTTTTAATTAATATCTTGGGGTGTGTTGTTATTTCTTTAATTTTAATTGTCTTCCATTTAATTATAGTATTTTCTTAAAGATATTGGATGAATTGTCCCCATCTATTTAAAAAAATTGATAATGTTTTCTTCATATGTAGCGTTCTTTAGAGTATTCACCAACTTATAGCCTGTGCCTACCGGATGGCTCGAATGTGTTCGATGCGTTATTTCAAAATGACAATATACCGGTCCCGAACATGCAAATATTTATTATCACGTTCGATATGATTTTCTTGAAATGTAATTTTACTCTCTGCTTCACCAGGTTTTCTTAATTAACACAACAACAACAGCCGAGAGGGCTTTAATAAGGAGCGTTGCGTGAATAGGCCTTGTTCCGCTTGATTATGCAAAAATATTTAGGAAACTATTTTTATGAATGAAAATTGTAAATGGAACGTTTTTACTAGAATTAAATATTAATGTAATGATACTATTTTTAAATCAACATCTTAGAGGAAAGCTTAACTGTATATCATCTATCTGAAAATGTAAATCCTCAGAAATTTTTCAGAAGAAAAAGCAGGAGTTACGTGTAACGAATTTTATAGATTTGACAGATTATTAACGAATTCTTTATAGTTGTAGGAAATAAATACGAACTCAATGAAACTTTGAAGTATAAACTATTATATGAATGTGGTGTAATACAAATTACTGCCACTTTGCAGAAAAATAGTTCACTTTAAGAATATAATTATATTTTAAAGCTATTCTTTAACAGGCAAAAAATATGGAGGTGTTAGTTTAGCAAGTATAAAATCTTGGGAAATTTAAGCCTTTAAATATCTAAAAAATTACGAAAATACACCTTGTCCAGAAGCATTTTATTCTCTTTAGCAACTTGGTTATAATAGCTTAATCTCATTGGGAAAAGTGCTTGAAAAATAAGTTTATAGTCGATTAATTCATTTCTTCGTGCCTGCGGTTATATATAATTAAAAATGTGTACTTCGTGGTTTTGTAGCTGCGAATGAAAGGAAGGAATATAGGCGTATTCAACGTTTTGATAATAGTCTGAGTGATTCACGGTTTTCCAACCACGGCTTGTGACACAGTAACTTTCAGGCCTCTGTGAGAAATTAGTTGACCGCATGAATCAGCGGATTATTACAATCCATATTTTAGTTATAAAATTATGGTGCATGATAAAAAAAATATGGCAATTACATATATGCGGGCTGTTACTGTAAGTTGTAACTTTGGAAATGAAAAACATAAGAAGTACCTTAATTATTAGTTTCTAATTAGAAATGGATAAACTACTTAACGAAAATAGGAAACTTTCGAAAGAATTATACGAAATAAAGAAACAAGATACAGAACTCTGCGACAGAAAACTAAAATACCACAGCAGATGAGAATGTCCCACCGAATAACACTGCAAAAACGTCTAAGATCGTGCTTCTGGTTGATGCAGAAAGTGAAAAGAAATTGGCAAAATTGGTGGAACAAGCTACAAGTCAAGTGTATGATCGGTGTTGGAAGAATAATCTTCGTTTGAATGCAAAAAAAACGATCTACGTATGTTTCCATAAGTTAAATATTCTTTGTTTGAACTTAAACCATACGTTGAGTGAATGCGCAAAGTTTTTAGGAATCATGGTAGACGACAGACTTTCGTGGGACAGTCAAATTAACTCTGTATGTAAAAATTTAAGCTCTGCGTATTATATTCTTCTCCGTTTAAGGTCGTTCTTTGAACTACCAGAATTTTTAGTCTTACAATATCCTCATCTATCCTAACACGTTACTGAGTGGGGGCGTGCGAGGGATGTCGGCAGGGTGTTAATCTTTCAAAAAAGGCGTTTGCACTTGATATATAGGGTGGAATCACGGCAAAGTTGTAGACCTTTTTTTATAGAGAAAAAAGTATTAACTGTTGTTTGTATTTATATTTTTAAATGTTCTGTCTTCGTTCGACAGAATTCTGAATACTTCGCACAATATCTTATAGACCACACGAATATTCGGATAAATTTAAACCACTGGCGCACAGGGCAATCTTATTTGAGAAATCTCCCGCCTACAACATGTATTAGTGTACAGCCGATTGCCTTCAGATATAATATGGACATTAACTCTTGCCTGTTTAAAAAAAAAACTTTTAGTTAATTTCACATTACTGTTTTCTATTGTATGATATGTTACTACTTGTATTGCCCTTGTATAATTTTTAATAATATATTATTATTATTATGACTTATTATCTTGCTGCAGCCTGTAAACTCCTCCGACGGAGTGTACTGGTATGGTCATTTTACACATAACGTACTGAAATATTCTGTGCAGTAATATTTTGTGAACACGAAACATTAATTTCTATTTTTTTAAATCTCTACGTAGAATTCATCTAATATTTTCTAAAGTATTAATTAACAAAAAATTATTTACGAAAAACTTCACATTACTTATCGCAACTATGTAATTTCGTGTACTTTCGGTTGCACAAACCATCGGACAATTACCAAGCTTCGATTCGCATTTAATTTAAAAAAGATGGTACATACGTAGCTTACCATATCCAACTTCATTCATCAAAAAGTAAATCAAATGAGATGCTTGTAATTCTCAAAAACACCAAATGCTGTTGTATAATTCGAATCTCCTTGCGTCTATCAAATGATAATGAAATACCCTTGCAGGAGTTAATACTAGTGAGAAATATGTTAAATTACCTTCCTATCGAAGTTACACGAATGTTCTTCAAGAAAACAATTCGCGAAAAATTATACCATAAATCGATCAATTATGTCTCGAATATTAACGAACCCTAGTAATGGTAACAGAGTTAGAATTATAATACTTTCTGAGCAAGCTTCAGGTAATGCTAGTTAAAATGTATGCAAATTAGCAAAAACTGTTCCCTTTTTATCGACCCAAAATTATTGGAAAATATGAAAAATATTGAATGAATTAACCAAAATGGTTTGTTTAATAAGCGCCCTGCGAAGAAACATTTATTGTACAAGAAAAATAGATGAGTCCGACAATAACTGTACGTAATTAATCAGTACCAAAATAATGCCAATATAGCTCCTGATCGTATTGATAGAATTACTCACGCACCCGGGGAGAGGAAACACTAGCCAGAGCCCCGATGTCATAAGCTTCCCTAGCTCACATCGCTATTTGCCTCTCGGCTTATATCATTATCCTTCGAAACAAGTACAACTAGTGCAAGAGATACCCACCAAAAACCAGTTACAGTTCCCAAACCAACTTCCCAGCAGTTCTTGGACTGCTGCACTCGAGATGGCGTGCTTTGGGTTTCTGCACATGTAAATGATTCCTACAGGTTTATCACAATGTATTAAATCCACATTAAAAAAAAAACTAAATACAATTATCAAAATAATAATATACTGTTATAATAATAATAATGGTAATATAATGAGGCAAATAGCGGTGCGAAGTAGAGAAGCACTCGGAGCAACGCTGATGACGCCGGGTAGGCAGAAACATGTTTTCCCCCCTTGTTTTCTCATTGACATATTAATCTAATTCTTATACCTTCCCGTTCTTAGATTTGGCGATCAAGAACTTTACCAGGTTTGTACGAGATTCTTTTAATGACGTAACTGTCTATATAGAGGTAATTACGTCTCCCATTCGAACTCCGTAACCTATTCAACGAAAAGTGTAAGGCAGTAAAAAGGGTCAGAACTACATTAAATGTAAAAGAAAGTTGCTCATTCGATATAAAAAGTTATGCTGCGACAAAATTAAGCAGACAAAATTAAAATTAAAAGTGAACCGGGAATAAATCCATTTGGAAATTTACACCCATGCACGGTCTAAACGGACTGGTCTATATAGAATTGGAGAAAATTGTGTCACCTACAGATTATTTGGAAACGGTGTTCCAAGAACCGTTAGACGAAAACGATGACGATAACTTCGAGAATTCTGTTCGAGCTTCCTCGTGGAACTTGGACGAAGCGACAGACAAAGCTTTACCACCCAAACTAAATACTATTACTAAATATATTAAAAATAATAAAGCTTCAGAATCCAACCTGATCGCGAATTCAGGCCTTAAGCATCTTCAACAGACCATTCTCTTACTAGTAGACATTATGAACGAAATGCTTCTACTGGCCTATTTCCCTAAAAACTGGTAAAAGAATCACTGCAGTTTCCTAAACCTAGAAACAACTCAGTTATCCCACAAATTTCAGATCGATCAACCTCCTCTACACTGCTTCAAAGGTGATCGATTCGGCTTTCGAGCCGGATTGCGCAGATTTCCAACTCCTCCGGTGTACCGAGTATACCCGCGTTCACTAGAGAGGAGAGATAGAGTCTGGTCTATATTCTTGGATATCATTAAACCCTTTGATTTCATTTGGCATAACGGTCTTTTATACAAACTTTCATACAGTCACACTAGAGGATTGCTTATGCTCCTTCTGAAACGGAGCAGTGAACTAGAGCACCTCGATTGTAGTTATTTTATGCCACCGCAGGCCCGCTGTCGAGGATTTAAACATTCAGGATAGAACACTACAATTAACAGCGATAGATCATCACTTTCCTAGAGGATCTCTAGAAATGAGGATGGAACCTCAAGATAGATCTCCGCCTCAAGTCAGAATCCATTAAATGGAAGACCATCTTCCTCCACAGAATGAAGAAAACCTCATGGATGAAGATGATCACTGAATTAGAGAGAGTTCCTGAAGAAGTGTACATATAATTACTAAATGGCAGAAAGTAAAGAGAACAAAAGGTGCAAATGTACAAACCTGTCCTAAGAAAGTGAATCAATATATCGGGAGATTCGTTATATATAAGCGTCTTGCCACATACGGCTTATCAGTATTTCACCTTCCCTCCGCTTCCCCTTACTAACTATTGAATTACAAAAGCCAGTGTTCTTTGGGAAATGCAATTGTATTGTTGATAACCAAACCAGTTTTCCTTTAAAAAAAACTAGCGTTCGGACCAATTTTTATTTTTTAAGATTTGATCATCTGCGTATTAGAAGGTAATACATTGTGAGAAACGGGAAGAAAATAAGAGCTGCTGCAAATCCTTATTTAGTAGCCACCGCACAATTTTTTCGATTTTTAAAAATGTGATGATGGCAACGTTTTGTGCTCATTACGTAAATATTTCGTTTTGTGCTCGTATCATTTTCAAAACGGGGACCCTTATGTAGTAGCTATAGCGTTAATTTTTAGTTTTTTTGTAGTTATGTCCTCTTTTGATAGTTTTGTGCTGATTTTTGTGGTAAAAATCTCGTTTTGTGCCCGTCTTATTTCCAAGATACTCGATGAGCTAAACTCTAAAAACGAGAATATGCTAGCAAAAGTTATTAGTTTTGATAATAAAAGACATATTCGCCAATGTCTTGGCATAATATAATTTTTATCGCCAGGACTAGTTAACATAAACGTTAATTTCGAATATCTTAAAGATGGGGCGAAAACAAAACAAAATGTTTTCGGTACAAATTACCACAAAAAGAGGACAAAACCTCGTCATTATCTAATTCCCAAAAACTGTAAAATGGTTGCGGTGGCTAATAAATGAGGGTCCACCCAGGCCTCATTTTTGAATATCTTGAAAGCGCTACGAGCACAAAACAAAATTTCGACCATACAAATCAGCACAAAGCGTTACCATTATTAAATTTCAGAAAACCGAAAAATTGGTACGGTGGGTCTGCCGGAGCCTTCATTTTCATATCACGGCACGATTCAGTACTAAACATTGTCATTATTTCATTTCTAAAAATCGAAAAAGTGGCACGCTAGTTGTTGATTAAAGGTCCACATCAATCCTCATTCTTCAATATCTCGAAAACTGTACAAGCACAAAATGACACTTTTGCGACACAAAACGTTGCCATGATCATATTCTCAAAAACCGAACCCAACTTGAAGTACACAAAGTAACGTACGTAATCATCCTTGTTAATTAGTAAGAATAATTTATTATCATGTTTGGATCACATACATGTAAAGGTGAATATGCATAAATCCCTATTTCATTATTTTATCAAAATACTCCAACACTCGATTAAAAATATTAATTATACCATACTTTTTGTCAATATAATCAATTAATTTTTTATATATGGTCACAACTCGTTCCGGCGATAGTACAGGTTTTAACACACCATTTATAAACATGGATAATGCTTTTGCAATGAGGGTTACTGCACCCATAAGTATTCCATTTTTTATACCTGATATTACACCAAATATTATAAATGCTACCGCCCAAATCCCAACGTGTCCCAGTAGACCTTTTTTATCTATTTTGGAATAAGTAATTCTTATCAACGATGGTGCTGTCGTTGTAATCAGTTTTTTTATAACGTTTGTAGCAAGTTTTCCTACAGTTTCCAAAATTCCATTTATGTTCAGGTCACGACGATTTCGGAGAAGTTTTGCATGCAACTTAGGTAAAAGTTTGCCATCACTTCCACCCGTTTCGAATAATAAATTTGACATTTGGCCTCCTATATTATTTGTTAGTGTATTAATTAAAACAAGTAAACGTTGACTGTTTTCGGTAGAAGTATTTTTTAAGCCTTTCCAAATGTTGCTGCTTCTAGAGTCTGACAGAATATCATTTATACTATCAATCTTATGTTTATTGATATTAAGTAAACTTTCTCGCAAAGCTAATGATTCTATATTGGAGAAATCAGATTCGTCTAAATAGTTTTCTTTGCTTAACTTCTTTCCCTTCTTTGAAAAATGTGTGCGAACTTCTGTTTCATTCTTACTCTTAAGTTTTTGCAAAAGCGGTTCGAATTCGTTATTTAAATTCTTCCAGTGTAAAGAATGAAATATGAGATCGTTTATATTTTTGTGTAATAATTTTCTCATGTTCAACAAAATGTTCAAGTCACGTTTTCTGGTGACTACGTCGAGTAAATAGTACAAGATATCATTATTGCTAATCTTAGCTAACTTTTTCAACTCAAATAAGGAATTCCACAGTTCCCGCTCCTTACTTCTTTTATAAGAATCAATTATTGCCTCGTAGTTGCTCCCATTTACTACAATAAAACTACACTATCCAGGATGATCCGTTAAGAAATGCATCATACCTTTTCTTGCGTTCGGAGATTTCCAGGAACTTGGCTTAGTAGAGACTTCGTCGGTAGCTATTGGTATTATAGTTCTTGACTTAGATAAAATACGGTTGGGCTTTTGGATACGTCGATCAGTATGAATTATCCTTGAACCATGAACTGCAGACGGAAAAACAACACTATATTATATTGTTTTGTGGAGTATATAACCTTTCTGTATGTATGTGATTCAATAATCATATCTATTATTATAATAAACTCTGTAATCTGGTATGTATTTTATTTAAAATATTTTATACAATAGGTACTTGTACTCGATTATAACAACTAAGCTAAGTATCAAGTATTTTGAAAAATTCTATAGGGTTCTTTTCCCTTTTATACTATCAAAAATTGTAACAATAGCATATTTAATCGTGTTCCAAATTCCAATTTTATTATCATAGTGTTCCAAAGAACTTTGCATCAAATGTGCTAACTTTTCCGCGGAAAAGTACCGTTTAATGAGCATTTCTGGAAATCGTGCGAGTAAAGGGGCACTGACAACAGGGACTGCCGTGAATAAGCCATTCAATATGCCAGATGTACTTCCCAAGAGAATCATAACCACTCCGTACAAGACTATTACGCCTATAGTTTTATTGTTGTATAGCTTTTCCATTAAACTTCGTAAGAGAGCAGGTATCGTTTCTTTTAGTTGCGGCACAAGGATTGGTTTAATAATGACGCTGATTGTAGATAGCAAACCGCTTTCCAATCTAAACAAAGGCGTATCTTCGTTGCTTAATCCAATTATATCTATGCTATTTGTTAGAGGACCAGCGTCATTTTTCGGTTGGATGTTATCTTTACCGCCCAGACCATGTTCAATACTTGCGGAGACACCATAGACTGTTGGTGGAAAAATAACACTTATTACATTCTTGATCTAATCGCATACAACATACATCAACATTATGTATAGGTTGCATATTGCCAGAAATAGTTCCACTGCTACTTCCAAAGAATTGACAGCGAAACAGAAATGAAAAAAGGCCGTACTGCATTGGATCAAGCATACGCCAATACCAAACCTTAAAGGGCACGCGTTCGTCTATTTCCTACATATTTCACATTTAAAACAAATAATAAAAGTGACAAATAGAAAAGCAAGAATAGTGACTTACTTTTAAAGTTATCGGGCCACTATTGCTAACTTTGTTATTATTGTAGCTATGACGCTGGCTAAGCTGCCAAAGAAGTAGTGATTTTCCGCTTATCACAATGGTATTGAGAAAAAGAAAAAGGCGTCATAGAAAAAAAGTGCGCATCGTTTTCAGCGTTTGATTAAATAACTCGCTTTTTCTATTAAATGCCTGTATATTTCTTTCATAAATTGATAGAGAGTGACATTTCCAATAAATTAGTCTCCCAAAATGAGATTGAAAAGAGATTTGATAAATGTTAAGATGAAAGGTTTCAAATATTCCAAATCGTCATTGCAATCTATTAGAGTTTATCAGTGAGAATAAATGCTTTTTGCTTCCGATTTTCTGTCTCTCTCTACTTTTGTGTTGACTATGCGTTTTGTAATTGTTATGATTGCTACTATGTGTGACATCCATTAGTAAAATTCGCCACTTTCCGTGCGTTTCACAGGCGTCGGTATGAGAGTGGTCGTTCGGGTGTGTAATTCGTAATATATGCGCCATCGATCTTATTCCATTAGTAACGCATCCAGTATGTGTTTGGCGGCCGGTTGAAGTGCACGCGAGTGTACCGAAGTGCTGCATATACGTTATACGTAATAAAATGTAATCAATAAGTTGATCAAGGAAACGATCATTGTCAGATAAAGTGAATGAGTTTATTAAAGATTTTCCGGGTTTAATGTACGATAGCGCAAAAATAAAATGTTTAGGTTGCGATATATCTCTACCGCCAAGACCACGTGGGGAGTGCAAAGGTAACTGTTTTTTTCTCTGAATAAATCTCCCTACTTCTATACTTACATCGGTAACAAGGACGTCTCGCGTCCCCATTCCATCGCATATTCTAATACATTCTCAGAAAATTTGATAAATGATAATAATTAGGAAGCACATTGTATAGCATAATGAAAGAAATTTTTCAAACTCCGGTATGTGTAATTTAAAAACCATGCATTATGGATGTATCTTAAATCCCGCACTGATTTAGTTTGAATATTTGGTGTGGCATATACAGAAATCGAATTGTCGGTTTATGTTTAAATTATCTAATACATTGTACAGTTGTCGTTATTCCTTTCTCACAGGATTAAGCGTACGATGTTTCTAACTACAGAGATAAAATGCAGTGAGCATTCTATTGATTTAAACCATTCTTTCGTTGTTGCTTTTATAACCAGATTACTGTACGACACCTTGCTGTTAGAATGAAGAAACAATAAAAGTCCCGTCTCCGAAAGCAGTGTTGTTTACAATAAAACAACACTTCATTGCAGTCACAAGAATCTACAAAGCGCCTCCATACTCAAGTGCTAGAATATTTTTTTATGAAGAACAGTATATTCTTGTCATACGTGGAGTGCTAAAAGAATTTATAAACAATTCAAATCTGGAGGAGGAGGTTCTTTCAACAGGACAACGCTCCTGTATATAATTCTTGACACACCACAGAAGCTGTATCTGAAATCTGTGAAGATGAATGGATTAGAACTCTCAGAACTGCTAATTGGCGCATTTTCGGACTATCACTATTAGATATATGGAGGTATTGCAAAACGCAATTAAAGGAACCATAGAAAATACAGTAACAACTTTTCATAAATTTAATAAATGCATATTTTAAGCAAAACTTAGGGTGTTCAATTCTTGTATGACTATGCTTTTAGTAGATTGCTTAGCTTTAAAAGTGCATTATCGTGAAATTCTGGGTAAAGCGGTAGAAAAGATATTTTACTAGCCAGCATCTTATCCGGAAATGTTCTGCTGTAACGTTGCAGGGCTCTTTCGCATTGCCTACTGCGTGCAAAATATGCCTCAAGTATGTCGCCCACATAAAAGTAAAAAAAAAAAAGGTGGAGAGCAAAAAACAATTATTCTCACTAATAAATTTTCTAATTAATCGTAACCGAACAAGATTTGCAAAGGGTCAAAGAAAAAGAACGCTTGCTTGCTTTGATTCACATTTTATCTTAAAATTTATCAAATCTCCGTTTTCCCTCATTTTGGGGCCGAAGCGTTATAAGAGTAATTTATTTAAAATGTCACTATCGATTTGAGAAGAAATGTACAGGTGTTTAATACAAAAACGCTAGTTCGAAGCTCAGGGGAATATTGAGAAAGCAGCAGAGAACAAATTAAAGAGAATTCCTTTGTAGAATCTGAGCTTTCGCAAACTTTTATTTACTTCATCAGAGAGAAAGAGGAAAGTAAATAAATGAAGTAAATAAAAGAAAATAAAAGTTTACGAAAGCTCAGATTATAAATAGAAATTCTTTCAATATTTCCCTGAGATCTGAACTTGACGTTGTACAGCCAGTACCCCTACCTAACTTAAAAAAGCAAGTTTATTGGGCGGATCAAATTATATTTCAATTGTCTCAATATAATTTCGTTTTTACAGTTTCAATTGCCTAACGTAAATTTCATCGTATCTCTTTTGTTTTTCACTTAGACTATAGAGCTATAGTACTGTAAGGATATTTTTCATTTCCTATCGAAAAACCGAAAAATATACAGGATGTTCAATTTAAAAAATATAAACAGTTCGATTTAGCGTTGAAATGCCATGTGTAATTGTTTTTTTCTCAACGCCATTATGATCAGCGGAAAAATCGGATATAGTTAAAAACAACGAATTTCGGAGGTGTAAAACCGTTTTCGTAACTGTACACAATGAGTCAGAAAACATGTCAACTTCTTTATTTTAAATGGAACTGTCCGTAGTAGTCCTCTGAATGATAAAGTCAACGATATGGGTTTAACTTATCTGTTAAAATGATAGATTTACATTGAAAAAGTTAGAATTGATTAAGCTTTCAAAATTGGCTTAGTTCAAGAATTGGCATAAGATGACTTCGATCGACGAACAGAGTTTTGCGAAATTTTGATGGTCATGTACAATGTACAATGCTGATCCTGATTTTGCTCGTAACATTTTTTTTAATGTTAGTTAAAATTATAGTTTAAAGAGTTAAGAATAAAATAGATTCAAAAAATTAGTTTTCGGTAAGCGCCCGCTTGGTTTTGTCATTATGTTGGCCTATTTATCTTTTTGATGTACACTACCGTCCATATTAGTTCGGACACGCAAATAAATTTTTAAAAAACGAGAAAATATTCACTCATTCTTCCAAAACTTAAAATTTTTATTGCGTTTTATTAATAGCGATTAAAATTAAAGTATAAAAGTAAAAAGAAGTAATTCTATCGAAAAATAAACAAAAACTTCTGAAACATTCCGTTCATCAAACAAACTGCCTTTTGCGCGAAGAACAGCTTTCACAATCCGAGGCATCCGCTCCACTAGTTTTTCAAGGACTCTATTTGGCATATTAGTCCATTCCTCTTGTAAAGTGTTCCACAGGTGGCCTACGGAGGGAGGGCATATTTTTCGGATCCTCCTGTCCAATTCATCCCATAACATCTCGATGGGGTTTAGATCGGGGCTTTGCGGCGGCCATGTCATTATTTGTAAAGTGCCATTATCTTGTTCTTCATTTAAGAAATTTTTACATATCACTGCTGAGTGTTTGGGGTCGTTGTCCTGCAGGAATACAAAATTTTCGCCGATTAAACGTTGCCTCGATGGTATTGCATTTTCTTGCAGTATTTCTAAATAACCCTCTTTTCGCAAAGTACCTTCGATTCGCTTCAAGTCTCCTGTACCGGCGTAGGAAAAACAACCCCAAACAAGCACAGAACTTCTTCCTTGCTTGACAGTTGGCACTACACAATCCTGCAACATTCTTTCGCCTTTCGCTCTTCTTACAAAAACCCGCCTTGATTGTCCGAACACGTCAAACTTTGACTCATCAGTCCATAGAACCCTTTTCCGATCATACACTGTCCAATTTCTATGTGTTTCTGCCCACTGTAGCCGTTTTTGCCTGTTTCCCCGTCGAACTAGGTTTTTTTTTTGTTGCAATGCGGCCGTGAAGATTTGCAGCTTTTAATCTTCTTTTCACTGTAGTAACAGAATTTTTTCTTGCACGGTCGCGATTCATTTCGGCTGCAATTTCTGGTGCTGTCAGTCTCCTATTTCGCTTGCTCAGCCATTTTATACGCTCAATGTCGGCGTGAGTTGTTATTTTCTTACGACCTGAACGCGCCCGATCTCTTAAACTGCCCGTGCGTTGATGTCTCCGAATGATATCACTAACACTCGATTTATTAACATGTATTTTTTCGGAAATTTGACGCACTGAATAACCTTCTTGATGAAAAGCAACAATTACAGAGCGCTTTTCTAAACTTGTCGGTTTTCTTCTCGGCATTTTAATAATTTTAATCAGGTTTACACAAAAAGATACGCTATTAACACTAACGCACGCACAAGCAGGTTTATTTAGAAACTAAAGCATTTATCAATACACAATAAACTTTCGGGTGGCCTGCTCCCACCCCAAAGAGTATTGTAAATTTATTACCTGCAGTATTGACCCAAAAATAATCCTATTTGTGCCGATGAGGATTATTCTGAAAATTACTATATTGGGTCATAAAATATAATACATTTTTTATCATTTTCTAATCGATATTTTTGGAAGTTTACCTGTATAATTGGTTATAAACTTCATAAAGGACCTAATATAAATATGTTATTTATATACGAACGCAATTATATTATCTTTTAGTAGAGTTTACATTTTACTAGGTGTCCGAACTAATATGGACGGTAGTGTACATTATTTTTGCCGTATTTTTGTCAGTTTAATGCCACATCTGTACGTTACTTAGTCATTCGTTTAATGTTGTATTTCGTCATGGGCGTTAAATGGATTGTATGAATCGAGCAATTTGTCAAGTCAGACGTGATGTCACCTGCGTTCCATTACATTTTATTTTCATTCATTGTAAATCCATCTTTCCTTAGAACAAAAGCGCGCAAATAATGGTTGTAAACTTAAGCAACAAATTCTATCTAAATAGTTAGTTGCAACAGAGAGTACTCGATACTGTAAAATTAGAATAAATATGTTATGGCAATAGTTAAAAATAAACACCGTATTCGATTGGTTGCTATAAGCTATATGTATCTTTTCTTAACATATTAGAGATGCAAGAAGATGCATATACACTCATTCTGATCCATGGTAGCCAATCGAATACGCTGCTTAATTAATTTAAGTAGCTGCAGAGTTCCTGAGTCAACCCGTTAAATTATAAACAGTGTAAAGTGTAATTAAAAAAGATTTGAATTATACAGGGTGATTTGGAAGGAGTATATTGTACACGTGAAAATACTGTAAAGTAACTTATTTGTTTCTATCCGATTTTAATTATTTTTAAGTTATAGCGTAACCATTCCTGTAAATGATCCAAATTTTCAGTTGTTTTGGAGTTAATACGTCTTAAATAAAATAAAAATATCCTTGCATTCAGTACCTACGTAAAACCAAAAGTCAGGTACATACATTCTACATTAGAAGTTTTTTTCGCTTCTTATCACATATGACGTACCGGCTATCTGATTCGATCTTTTCGAGGCTCAAAATCATTTCAATAATTTTGTTGTTTCAGGATCTGATAGTGATTTCGCGTTTATTTTTGAGTTTGTGCATTATTTTGTTGGAAAATTGTCACGCACATGGGGCAATCAGGAGAGCAACAAGCGCTCTTCGTAGACGAATGATGAAATAACGGCGGTATTAAAACAACGCTTAATGTATGAAATTTTGCTTATTTATAACTACGCTATAACTCGAAAACAAATTAAAAGTAGTATTAGTTATTTATACTCATGGAGATAGGTCCCATATGAATCCCTTAAGTCCCGATGAACTTGCGATATTATCGAAAAAATCCACCTCGAACATATATTAATGGCAAACAAAGACAATGCCATGGTGCTTTTTAACATCTCGGATTATGAAAAGAAAGTCGATACCCTGCTGCAAAATATTTTACACAGACTCCAATCTCCTGATCCTACCGCCCGCATTTAAACATCGACGACAGTCGCTATCAAAAGCTTTTCTATTCAGGAAGACATCCAAACTAGCCAAACATCCGTCTCCAATGCTCAACATTTATACAACTAACACCGATTCTCCCGACTCTCCAAATATTTGAGATGGTTTGGATGCGGAATCCATTTTCACGAAAGTCCCGATTCCAAATGCGGTTCGAAATATCATTAATATCTTCTCACTTATCTCTGGTCGTCGGATAATATTGTTACGGAAGCGTTCAAGTAACAAATACTATTTTCCTACCTTTTCTTTATATATATATTTATGTTTGGAGTACCACCAAAACGTCCCAAAATATAGATAAATTAATAAAAAGAGTAAGTATAAAATTGTATACAACAGCAGACAAGAACATTTCAGACAGACACAACAATTACATTAATATTGCACTGTACTTTGGAGACTTTTAAATTCCGTAGGCAACTTGTTAAATAATTTAGAAATTAGTTAATAAAAATGTTAGTTCGGATGCATGGATGATACCTTCGTGATCTGGGCACATGACCGCGATTCCTTACCGATTTACTTACCTCCATGAACAGTCAGAAGCCGGACATACACTTTACCATAAAGGTTGTACCTGAAAGACGTCTCCCGTTTCTAGACGTGCTTGTATCTCATTACTCCAGCAATAATGTTGCTCTTTTGCTGTGGTCTTCGATAATTTAAGTAGAAAACTAATGATTCTTCAAAATTTATATTATAATTTTTCTACACACATTACATTAGTGAGCAGTGAAACATCAATAAACAAAGAAAGTGAATAAACCGTACACAATAAGTTCTAAGCACTTTTACTTTTTATTAAGTTTTCCAGGTAAACTTCTCTTTATGATCTTTAGAATAACCAAAGCTACCGTTGCCGCAGCAGCTGTTATGCCAGTGTCTATAATTCCTCCGAGTATTGCTGTGCCAATAATTATGCCAGCATGGAATATAAGATTTTCGTTTTTTATAATATCAAACATTTTCTTTACCATGTTGATCAGAAAAGTTACGATTGTGGTAGGCGTTGATTTCTTAGAGACATCCTCTTCGGCTAAAAGAAAGGAAACTAATATATTGACTTTGCAGGTAAAAGTGCTTAAAACTGTAAGTAGTATGGTCAATGGCCATATAATGAAGGACATTATATTATCATTATTTATATAAGAAATATTAAATAATTACACGTGATGTATGTTATATAAATTTTGAAAATCATTTTTAATCACATAACCATCACGGTAAGTGGAATAACCTATATGATGACGGTCTCAACTCATTTAAGCCAAACCTTTTTATTAGCAAACAGAATTTTTAACATGATAGATATTGTTCTTTTGCTAACAAATATGTCTCTTCGTACAGTGAAGGCTCTCATTACGAACAGTTCTAACAAACGGACATCCTGACAGAGTTCTTTTATATCTTTATATGCGAATAATACTCCTTTAAGAGGCTCTAACAAACGAATACGCACACTACTTTTCTGTAAGAAACGGACAAAAGCTTCTAATAAAAATGCATGCAACTTCAATACAACATTAAGTTTTTTGATTGCTGAAGGTTCAAAGATTGACAAAGTTTTGAATAGTTTGCAAATGCTAGAAACATTATTTTAACAATTAAAACATTCCTACGTTATGACTGCTGGTAAAGGCCAAAGATAAGTAAAATAGAAAAATTGGGCATTAATACATTTCAAACTTTTGAGGGATGGTTGCAAAAGCGGCGTGCGAGGAATAATGCCAGTTTCAAATGTCGTTCAGCAGGATCTTGGTCAATTTTTAAAAACACTTCCGACCAACGCAAATGAAAGTTGGTTTTTCATTCGCGCGCTGTAGGACAAACCCTTACCGCTGAAGTCGGAAATGTGTACAGGCTGTAAAGGAGAGACTGGCCATATTGTTTTGTATTATATATATAGCGGATGAAAAAGAAGAATTGTTAGTTGGGAAAGTGGCTCGTCAACCAGGTTTAAAAAAATATTGCACCCAAAGATTTACCCGCCACGTGCACTAATGAATGTCAAGTGAAAATATGACCGAGTGTTTAATTGAGTTATACAAAAAGATGAGTAAGATGAGTAATCTTAAAGAATGGATACCAACCGTTGGACCAGGATGCCGTAATTTTGTTATCGGTACATAATCTTGAACCACACTTTATCAAAAACGGATTGCGTTCAATCAGTATTTAAATTATCGTTATTTATTGATGTGTGATTTGTACTTCGTTAAAGCTGAATGTATAGGTAATTCCTGATACAATCAAGAACTGCTTTGCAAAGGCAAGATTGCACAAAGGTCAGATCAATTAATTTGAATACGATTCGGAATACTTCTACTGCTAACATTAGTCAATTTATTTGGATGTGCCAAAGGATTACGAGCAGGAGAATTGCAAAGAGTGAAAAAGTTTCTAGCTATAGACAAAGACGACCAGACAGAAGATAACAATGGCAATATCGTTTTTCAATTTGGCGCGGAAACACAAGTTTCTTAGAATGAATCAGGAGATCAACTTCAATCATTGGGACAGAATTCTTTCCTGCAATGAAGCTTGGGACGTTATTCCCAAATTGAAAGAATTTAGTGAGAACGATTTTACTGAGTTTCAACTACAGAAAATAGGCAGTTTAGATCAATTGAGCATTTTAGATATTGTTCAAGCAATTGTTAAGGAATAGGATTTATAATGTTATTGTATTAGTATTTGCTTCTTGTTATGAGAAGATGAGTAGATTTAAAAAAAGACTAAAATACTTTAATTTTAATAGTGTATTTTTTTTTAATGGACATTTCTGATAAACAGACAGAAATCGTGGAACCGTCTCAAACTCCAAATCATCGAAATTTAATAATAATAATAATTATACCATGAGTATAGAACATGTCAAGAGGTATAGAGTTGTACGGTGTGTTATTAGATGTTTACACAACTTAATATATGAATATATTTGGCCAGAAAACTCCAAAATTATCAAGAACTATGAGGAAAAAGTAGTATTGGTGGAAGATAAGCTTGATAAAGTTTATGAAGTTATTGATTCCTAAGAACAATATTCACGTCGCAACAATCTGAGGATGTATGGTATTCCTGAGACACTCAGTGAAAACACTGACATTTTAATTACTTCATTATGTAAAAACAAATTTGGAGTTCGGGAGGAATTAACAAAGCGAAGATTGGAATTAATGGAGGAGGTACAGAAGAAATGTGGCGTTAGTTGGACTAATAACTGTAACATTCTTACAAAAATCGGTAATATCTTCTTGATCTTGCTTTTGATCAACCTATTCGAATAGACATACATAGTTCTTATATCTTTTTTGTGCTTCTCTTTTTGTTTGAATATATACTACTAAATGTAATAAAAAAAACAATTAACTTTGCTGCTTTGCAATATTGTTAGCGATTGTCTTGTTTTTATATCAATTCGTAGTGTTAATGTTTTTATAAGTACTAATTACGCTAAAATCGCGCAGAATTAATATTATGGTTAAAGTTGGGGGATTATTAAAAACAGATTTTTCGTATATCTTTTTTACGTAACATGTTTACTACGTGCGTTCATTTTGTGGCAGATACCATTAGACTCGGCTATAGGGCCAATTCAAGAACTTTTGTTCAGGAATTTCACTACCACCTGAAACTAGACTACCGGGCAGAGGTACAGTGAACATTTTAGAGCATCAAATATTTTATACCTTGAAAACATCAAATTATGAAGCTGTTCAAAAAAGCCAAAATTGTTTTCTAATCATCAACTTGAAACAGATATGGAGAAATTTGCGAAAAGTACTTTGTACAATTGCAAAATAATGCATTATCTTTATCGGAATAACTTAGCATTGTTGATAATATAAAAACATCCGTGCAAACTTTTTTACCGATTTGTAGAAAATCCAAATTACGGACAAACGCATAAATGACGCAACCACATGTGAAGATTATGAGAAACAAATGCGCAAATACTACTTTAGCAAATGTAGAACGGCCATTCTCCAAGTACAAGCTTATATATTCACCACATGGCAGAAAGTTAAACGAATCTTCAATGGAAGCAACATTACTGCTGCAATTTCTTTGCGATATGATATATCTTCATCAGCATTCGGACGTCGATAGAGAAAGGCTAGTGGTTTGGCAAAATATTCCATCTCTCTTTTATAAGGTCATAAGTACAATGCGTGTAAAATTTATTCCTTGATTTAAAGAAAGAAGTAGTTTGTGCTCTTGTCTTTGACTTTCTCGGCACCCAAATAAGGAATAATAATATTCATCTTTCTTTAAGGGAATAAGTAAATTTTATACATTAAAATGCTTCGTACAAGTCATTTTGAATGCTAGAAATAATAATAATCGTAACACTTCCCAATGGAATGTTCAAGAACAAACGTATACAAACGTAAACATAGAAATGTGTATGCGGCAATCGAAAAATTTAAATTAGAATGTTAGAAAAAGGGTAGATATCACAAACCGAACTGCGCTAAACAAAGAATATGATGCCACTTGTGCAGTGGATCAAACAAGCGGTCACATTTTGTTGGTCGCTATCTGATATTCGCTCTCGCTTTAACCTCTTTAAGCTATCGGTGTCGATTGCTGTATATATCGTATTTAAATGTTGAGAATTACAATGCGCGGTATAGTAATACGTTTCAAACTGAGTTCCTTGATAGACAAGTTCAGTATCATTATTTTAGTATTTATACTAAAGCGATAATTATAGATGTCCATGTAACAAGTTTACGACTTGCTACTACTTGTTTTTACTACTATTATTATTTTCATTTCCCATATGTATTAATCTAAAGTATGTAAAAATCGTTTTAAACTCGTGCATCACTATAAAGGTCTCGTTAAGTATAAGTTTAAATTTAAGAAAGCTGAAAGTAATCAAACAACAAATTTCTATTGTTTGCAAGGCCCTGTTGCGTTATTTTGAAAAAAAGACGAAAGAATCGCATTATTTTAACGTTAATAATAAACCCATGTGTTATTATCATTAACTTTAGAAGAATTCAGAAGTAGGAAGAATTCAACCATGCAAGAAATTTTGTTAGTGAGCGTTTTGCGCGTAAAATGGTGCTGGATGTATTTTCATGTTAAAATTTAAAAAATGCTAAAGTATCAAATATTAGCCATGAAATTTCTTTTCGTCTACATTGCGCACGAGCGATGACGCAATATCTTGTTTTGGAGTAAAACCAGGTTTTTTAATTGGTTTTCCGCAATGGTTAACGATGCTGAAAGCTCGTATTTGAATATTGGTTTCAGGATGGTACAGTAGGGTGTTCTCTTACCACGGAGGCAGAAGACCGATAAGCGGTATTAATTGCTGCTTGCTTCGTAGATATTTCTTCCCGACTTCCATTACGTTACAACTAACCTGTTCGTCCGGGACTGCACGGATATCGATCTTCTCAAGACTTCGGAGGTGTTGATCAATAAATATTTTAAAATTCCACTAGATATTTCATAAAACCTGGCATTTTGCCATTTTAGGTGCACTTAGCTTGTAGATGCTAGATCTTCAGCCTTCGCAGCCTGAAGTTCAAACTCGTTCGTTATCTTTGAATATTCCAAAATTGAAACTTATTGTCCCAGGAAATATAAAAAAAGTGAATATAATTCATACGCTCATTTAAAATGGCAGCGGATTTCTTATTTTCTCTGTTTTATTTTCTTTTACTATTTACTACTACTACAGAAGACTGTTCGCGGAATAATTTAGTAATGCCTTCATCAAATTTTGCAATGTAAACATTGCTTTAAAATTCATTTCGATTCATTATCGATAATTTCATTTGAAGAAATGCAATTTGCTAAAAAAACAGCATGTTATAGACAAGCGAAAAACCCTTCGTGTTTTTAGTATATTAAATTGCCCGAATTAAATAAGTATATGTATGTAAATCGTCATTGAAATTATTACTTTTTAATAGTGTGAATAGCGCAATATAATTGACATTTATTTCTTGAATAACATCTCGTTGTCGAACGAAATCTGTTCAGACTAAATAAGCTCCGGCGAAGCTGTCGGGCCGTGTTAGGCCGGCGGGGTGCTGGACTGTGCGTTCTTCTATCCACCGGAATCCACCAACACATTTTTAGTTGATAACTGGATTTATAATGGATACATCAGTTATTGTTTTTGAAGTTTTTGATGGTGAGTCCATCAAATACCAAAATTTCTCCACCTGCCGTTGGGGAAATTGCCATGAGCCATTAGTTTGATTATTACTATTGTGAAGGCAGGCTGATGACCTGATATTTGATATGAATGAATTCATTAGTTTTTTTGGTGTAATGACTGCACCGATCATTTTGTCAACTATTGTTTTACTTTTTGGTTAAGATTGATGATTAAATTGATCACATTAATATGTACATAGCCTCCATAGTCACCAATCCGTTTCTAAATTGATTAGTTTACTTGGTGGAACGGTGATGGTTTATCATCGTAAAGCCGTAATTGGTGGAATCAATCGAACGTGTTGGATAAAGAGGAATGTCATGTGGGGCCTGACGAGGCTGGTCTAAGAAGCCTATCGTGCCGGGCCAGAACCGGCTTACATAAATCTCAAAGTGCTAACCTCTACAGTACAAACCTTTAATATCTAACTTTTAAACTTTCAATACGGTCATGAATATAGTTAATTTGAAGGAAAGCGTTTCATAAATAATAAATGAATAATATAATCAATAACAGAAACACATCTTAATTTTAAGTAAATGAGCTTAAAGATGCTCTGGTATTTACAGAAAATTGGAACAAAAAATAAGTACATTCGGCGGTGTACCCAGGAAGTTGTTAATAAGCTCTTCATTTGATAATAAAAACCCTTATTGGATTATTTATCTTCGCGATAAAAAGAACACGATAAACGTTTTGGGTACATCTTTTTCAAATAATACTGTCGGACACGTATTTATTCTCGTTATTGGGCCAACGAGCAGATGTGACTACCTTTTAAAGAGAATTTGTCTATATAAAATGACAAAGATTATTTAGCACATATTCCATAGTGATATAGATGAAGAGCCTCGGATCTCTCTGCTGGAGAAAGTTGGTAAATTATAATAAATATGCACAATAAACAAAAACAATTCTCTCACTCGTTTTGTTTTTGGTACCCGGTATCTCTGTTAAATCGAAACACACATAATAATTTTATTTGAAGTAACTTAATAAATTAATAAATAAATAATGCAGATTATTTAATAGGATACCGTGAAATGTGATATGTAAAAGTAATATAAAGGTAATATACTGTATGACCTATTTGAAATGGAAACATCACTGTAAAACCTATATTTTACATTAATGAAACCAATTTTTTTAAATATACACTGGAGCAAAAAGTCTGCTTCCACACAAAATTTCAGAAATTCATCTAATTTTTCAAGGCATACTATGATTATTTTTTTGAGGTCGAAAATGTTTTCTTAAAAATTTGACCACACTACTGAATTCTGAAGGTCCTGAAATGGTTTTAACCAAAATTTTATTCAAATATATTTGTTAATAATTTAGGTAGAATCCAAAGTTGGCAATAACAATGAAATTAAACATTTATTAATTAAGGTGACGTTCACAATTAGTGTATAATATAATAGTGTATAATAGTGTTCATTAACTTCATTGATAGTAGAGTGATTGCAAACTAAGTTTGATATTTAATTTAATAAGGAAATGCATTTGTTTACTTAATTTTTAGTTGTTTTTCTTTCATAAATTTTGATACGGTTGTAAAGTTTGAAAAATGATTCCCTCCTAACCTTTTTATTAATAAATATATTTGAATGAAATTGTGGTTAACACCATTTTAAGACTTTCTTAATTCAGTGGTGTAATCAGATTCTTAATAAAAAAAAATCGCTAATAAAATGTTGCGGTTTTCGAACAAAAAGAATAATCATAGAATGACCTAAAAGTTTAGATGAACCTTTAATATTTTATGTGGAAGTAGACCGAACGATCCATTATGTATAAAAAAAAAGCGTTTTAATTTTAGTGTAAAATATAGGTTTTAGAGAGGTGTTTCCATTTCCAACACACTGTATATAATAATGAAAAATGCCATATTATACTTATATAATTTAATGTAGTGAAGAACTTTTTTTTCTTTTCATTAACCGGTGAAACTTACCTTTAATTTAACTTTTCTTTTAGGATCCCCGTCTTTTTTTATTTAAATAAGATTGCAGTATTACGCTTCGGAACATTGATTTATTCGTTTTTCAAAATATATAATTAGGTTTTACCAAAACAAATGAATGTTCCGAAACATAATATAGCAACCGTATTTAAACAAAAGAACACACCAAAAACAGGAATCCTGAAAGAAACGTTAAACTAAAAAGAAAAATACTTGTTAGAAAAAATATTATATTGCCGTATACGTATAGAAATGATAAACATATTGCCTCATCTATAAGAATAATAACAATAATAAACAATGTATATTGAAATTGTTTCGAGTTCCTTATCCTCAATAAGCTTTAGCTGCGAAGGATTCTGTGCATGTGATGGTTACCATAATGGCATGTAATACAGGCTATCCTATCAAATTTGAAAAGTTTAGAAAAAATGCTATCACTTTGGTAATTTAAACAGAAATAGGTTATGGACAATAATATCAAAAGATACTTTGTATATAATATATATATTATATATATATATGGTATATATAGTGCGTCAGTGTCTACCTAGTGCGTCGACGAAACTAATCCTTTTCTTTAGCAGCTGTGGAAAACATCAAACTGGAGAAAAACTAAAAGACAAACAACTACTTTCAGAAGAAAAAGCTACCAAATCGTAGTGCTATGTTCTTGTGGCATTAAAAAATTCCTCTAAACTGTAATAGGGCGTGGTGATTAAACTTCCCTTTCAACACGACTGAAATTTATAAAAGGGTAAGAGATTATTAAATAACTTAATGCCTATACATATATGTTAAACTTGTCAAGTTTAAAGCCAATCGATGACTGGGTAAGTGTATATTTAAATTTCTAATATTACAATTGTGCGCTGAATTATTTCCTTGATAAAGCTTAGATTGGTTTTTAGAGATGAACAGAGAAATTTCCAATATATAAAGCAATCACTGTTAATAGCTTGAATCTCTTAAATAGAGGTCTATGAGAAGTTGTGGGAGAGACACCGTCCATTGCGCGAATTACATGTTTCTAGCGCAGCAAAATTTTAATGTTAGCATTGCTTGAGCTTCAAATTATTACGCCATATCTCAATTGTGAATCAAGTTAGAAGTTAAATTGCGGGAAGACATATGTCGGATTTGCTCTGGAAGTAATATATTTAGTTTTTTCTATGTTAAGGAACAACTTACCATTTATTTACTGGGTTCACCATAAAAATTGTCTTACTTTCTATATTATACTGTTGGAAAAATAAAGTAATATCATTTATAGAAATAGAAAATAGGATTGGTGCTAAAATGGTTCCTCGTAGTAAGCCAGTTGTGATCGATAGCGATTTAAAATGTTATTTTCTACTACTTCACTGTAGACAACTGTAGAAATTGAGATCTGTTCGATAAATTGGAGACGAACCGTTCCAAGACGATACGTAAGTTCTAAAAGTGCGATTCAAATTACAAAATACCTACGCCGACTGGTAGCTGGTTATCTTCTAACAAATTAATAATACAATTTTCAATTTCAGCGATACCCGTTATTGTTGATTTACTCTTTCTAAAGCCGTGTTGGTAGTCAAGAATAATATTGTGCTTCTCCGAAAACGAATTAAGGCGCGTTAACATAGCATAGCATTTTGCTAAAGATATTGGTTAAAGCAAACGTGTAATCGTTAGTTTTTGGTACGACGCCAGCATCTACCCTCTAGCAACATTAACAAATGCCTACATATAATAAAGGGCGAAAATAAGTAGGCAAATGTTGATTAGTTCAGAATAAATTGATTTATTTAATGTATTACGCAAGTATGTTTAATAAATTTCGCATTTAGCGAAATAAAATATTATGTAAAAGCTTTCTGGATGAATGTCTTAAAGAAAATGGTGCTCACTTCGATTGGATGTTGAAATTGTAACTATATTTCCCAAAAATCTCAAATTGTGTCAATTATTTCAAAAAATTAAATAAATACGTATAGACAATGTGACGAAAGTTGACACAAATTAAAGAGAGGTATAATAATATACAGGTGCTCCATTTACAAACATCAAGTATAATTTTGTATTGAACAACCCTTGTCTCTGGAAATTTTTAATTTGAAGACTTTTTTTCTAAATTGCTCTGCGATGGAATTATCTTCCACCTGCGCACTAGATGGGCTGTTTATAGCACGCAATTATATAAATTGCTCAAAAATTGCAGAGAACAGTGTTTTGATATAAATGTTTGGAACTGTCATGTAGTAGTCTAAACAATAGAAAATTTCGGTAAATATTTGTTTGTTTTAAATTTGTTTTATCACAATTTTAACATTGCCAACTTGTAAAAAGCATCACGGCGGCATCTATTGCATATTGCTTGTAGTATGTAGAAACTTATGTAATTATATTTGTACCACTAATACATACATAACCCAATGATATAGAATGGCACGGTCGCAACTAAATCTGAACCTTACTATTTACTGTAGAAATGAAGAAACTACTTTGAACTCTACATTTTTCTTAAGCATTCCTTATTTTGCTTATTTTGTATTCTTACTTAATAGTTATTGATCTGTTTAAACAAGAATTTGGCAAAATGTTATTTTTGTACATCACGTTTATCACCTTTTCATTTCATGTGGTGTCTCTGGTCTTTTTTTTATTTTAATTCGCTGATTACGTAACTAGTTTTATGGAATATATGTTGTATATGTATGTTTTTCATACATCAACTTTATCCATTTCCAATAATGCGGAATTAATATTTTGAACTTTGGGGTATACAAAATGTTTATATCCAAATAGATACCTTTCCTAATATCATCAGCTTTATGTATGTTTTGCGGTACTTCGCTTCGCATTTTAAGTGCACTACTAAGATAACTATCGTGCTCATTGAATTGCGCTAAAATAATTATGTAATTTACAAAAAATAAAGTTCGGAAATTATTCGGAAAGCTATTTAAAAAGTCCTCTCTGTAGATGTTATTCGGCTTATAGTAATTATTAAAGTAGTTATATTCGTATTGCACTTATTGTGCGATATCTTAAATACTACCGCTAAACATTTCTAAATACTAACCTGCCACGACAGCGATCAGTAATAAAGCAAATGTGAGCCCTCTCATGTTATACAGTTGACGTTGCACTACAAGATTGGTACTACGTGGTTAGTTAGGTTCAGTACTTATATTCGTCATATTGAAACAAAATAAAATATAATTTTACGGTGATCAATTGTTTTATACAGTAACAATAGACAGTGGGATAATCCTTTGTTATTGCTATTATCAAATATCGACTATAAAACACAGCAATTATGCTCTTTTTTAACAATTTCCTGCTGCACATAAGATACTACATGTTAGCGAAGAAAGAGTAAATTTTGTTCTGTAGTTGATAAAAGCCTATATATGTATATACGAGGATGTGTTAAGGAAGATAATGTAATTGTTTTGCATTTTTTCTCGACATAGCTTTACACATTTAGTCCAGCGATGCTTCAAGTTTTTTAAGCCATCCACATAGTATGGTTTGTCGAACACTGCAAAAGAGGCAATGATCTCTTCATTTGGCGTGAATTACTTTCTTAAAGTTTCGAAAAAGAAAGAAGTCACAGAGGGCCAAGTTTGCTGATGCGGCATAAATTTGCATCGTAACTGAACTAGTTTTGCTATTAAATTACTGATGAGTGATTCGAGGCGTTATCATGATAGAGAATTTTTATTTTCGAAAGAGGATCCTTTCTCTCTTTAGTTCAGCGTTACTGAAACTTTTTCGCTTTCGCTTCCTTTTGTGTACGTTCGCTGCGTATACAGTTACATAACGCCACAGTAACTCACTCGTATTGCGCTGAAATGAATTCCCTTTAATTTTAACTTGATGATCTACTAACACGACATCATGAATTTTATTGAACATATCCTCCGTAGTTATCTTAATGGGGGGGCCTGGCCGCTCTTCATCAAAGATGAATGTCATGATTAAATTCAATAAACCAATATCTGATGGTAGTCATCAAAGGAGCACGGTTCTTATTCCTGAATCACTGACCAGTGTTTTTCCATGATTCTGCAAATAATTAAGCTTCCTCATTTTTAACAGCTCTTAAAACAACACTATTCGATAAATCTCACCAAAATTTTTACAGACGTCGACTAAAGAATTGCACTCACAGTTGGTAATGCCGATTTTGACCAAGTAGGAGTAGTTCTCATGCCATCCTTGTATATTATCGTCTGTTTTCAATTGGTTATTATTTTTAGTCGTTGCCAGACTTCGCGATGTGTTTTATTGGTTGATTCAATATTTGACGTCTGTGAAAATTAGAATTCATTGTATTTCATCTCGCACATTTCAAATATATCTTCGTCTTTGGTATGATTATTCTCATTCAGAACGCGTTATGAGCAATGTAAAACTGGTCGCCAGTAGTAATTGTTGTATTGTGTTTCTAGCAAAACTCAACGCATGTATAAATAAGCTAGTTTAATACACAAAATTAGCAATATGAAGCATTTCGGGTCTTAAAATTTTATTAATGAGTATTTTTGTGTATATACTTCAATAGAAATATAAAAAATTACGATTTCTTTGAAAAGATATGAAACATCTTTTTACTTTTATATAATTATAATTATTTTAAAAATAATTATTTAAAAAATAAATAACGAATGTAAGAATGTATCTAAAAACATATTCCGCAAAAGCAATAAACATAAAAAATGAGAAAAGAAGTAATCCTATAAGAGGATTAAAAAGCATCAACAATTGGCTCTTTGAAAGTAACTTATTTTCTAGAATATTATAACAATTCTTCGAAATTATAACAAAATTTCACACGTGTGAATACAACCCAACCGAGCATATAAGCTTTTCACCTTGTCACAACCTCAGGAGCCTTTAGTATCTAAATTGTGCGTGTAAAGTGCTCTATGGCTTCGTTACTATCACATCTTCTCTGTAAAATGTGAAGCCCATCGAGCCGCTTATGTTCAATATCATAGAACATCTCTTGCAAAGCCTCTACTAGTAACCCGTTACAGTGGTCCAGCTTGTATTGCACATAAACATGCCTGAAACGATTGAAGGATGTATGAGGTTTGCGGCAACAGCGTAATATATTTGAAGCTGAAAACTGCTTCTTGAGGAAAATATTAAGATAAAATACATCACGAACCAAATACAGTGGCATCAATTATCACGAAACGCTGTAGTAGAACTACTCTGTTCGGAGTGAATGTTTGGGCTAATTTGGACAAAATAGTAACTATCGCTTAAAGATGGTATAAAATGATAAAGAAAAAATTAAAGCAAATATGGCAATAAGTCTTGTCAAATAAAAGAAGTTTATTATAAAATATATGTGAATATTGCACAAGATATCATATCACCACTTATAGTCAGATATGTAAACAGACATAAAATTCTAAAGATTGTCATAATCTACAGGTCCCCCAGATTGGTAAACCTTCATTATATTATAGTGGCGGTCGTTGCTAATAATAGTAGCTTTAATAACATCTAATTTTTTCATATTTTCACACCACGTTCTAATATGTGGAATTTTGCCTTCGGGAATCGGTATTTTTTGTCCATAAGTCAAATCTATAACTGCAGCACGTTCTGCCCATGGCCAAATCATGTAATCGACCATTCCAGGTTCTGTACCGCCAAAGAAGTCTCCTAAAAATATTTTTTAAATTGTAAGATCAACACACAAAAAATTATAAAAAATATAGTAACAGAAGATAGACACAAAACTTACCTCTACTTGCCAGCTCATTCTCATATTCTTCTAATAGTGAAAGAATCCCTTCAGTATATTTTTCCAAAGATTTATTCTGCGTATTTCTTACTGTTGCGTAGTACTGTTGTATGACCTTGTCAAAATTTTTTATTAGCTCTATATCGCGAGTTCTCGCTTGTGGATCCTCAGGATAAAGTTTTGGTTCCGGATATGTTTCGTCAAGATAGTCGCAGACATCCAAGCTTTCTACGAGAATTTTTGAACCAATATCCAACGCAGGAACCTTTCCTGATGAAAAAAAAATGTCGGTATCCCAAAGTACTTTATTTTTATTTATTTATCAAATATACACATATTTCTTTAGTCCTAGTTTTTTTTTTGTCCAAGAACTTTTAATAGAAATTCTGAATCACGCTGTCTCGAAAAAGTAATTCTTTTGAATAGGTAGAAAGCATTCTATACAAAGATTACACAAAGGCATTAACATCAACATTTAAAATTATAGCTACATACACAGGCTGAACCAAAAAGAATTCCATATCGGAGATATACCCCTTTAAATAGAACACTGTCTATTAATACATATTTGGTTTCTATTGCAGAAACTACGGTGGAATTCCGATTCCACAGGAGCAAATCTAACTTCTAGCTTCAAAAACGCCCCACAATATCAAAAATTGTCATTTTTATGCCTTCTTATATATATAGTCCGTCTAGAAAGTATTCGGAAAACATTAAGCACAGCTATGATTTTACGGTATATTATTACTTGAATAATAAAATCGCAACAAATAATTCCTCTCATTTACTAATACAATCTACATTTAACTGTAAACACATAACTAAACGTTCAGGTAATCCCGAAACAAGGTCAACGCTATACTTTTCGGTGATAGTGGTCCAGGCTTGTAAAACTGACCGAATCAAATCTTCTTTATTTCGTGATGCTGGTCGTTCTACTTCAATTTTCATTACTCCCCATATGTTTTCGATGGGACTAAGACCTGGGGAAGCTGCTGGCCATGGAATTGTGGCCAAGTTTTGTTCTAGCATCCAAGCTTTAGTGTAGGCAGAAGTATGGCATCTTGCATTATCCTGTTGAAAACGCCACCCTTCGGGATATAAAGCACGAGCCGTTTCAAGAAGAAAGCTGTTAAGAATTTCACAATACTTTGCACTATTAACGGTGCCATTAATTATATAGAGAGGTGTAGCACCGCACTGAGAGATTGCTCCCCAAACCATTATTTTTGTGTGAAATTTGGAAATTTGAACGGTAACATTTTCTCTTGATAGGATTTTAAAATGATTTGCACCAAGCTGAAAACAACTTTCGTCAGATATAAAACATCACTAAAATTATCGTCTCGAAATCGTTGGCAAAAATCTATTCTTCATTGCTTTTGCAGAGGTGCCATTGTAGGGACTTTTTTTGGTTTCCTTGATAAGTAACCTTGTCTTCTGAGTGAAATGCGGACAGTTTCTGGACACACTCTTATTTGGCATTGATTTCCAAATCTGTCAGCCAGTTTTCAAAACCCTAGGCGCGGGTTTTGTCGTCCTAAAGTCACTAAAGCGTTTAGATTGTTTCCGCTAATCTTACGCGGTCTTCCAGAAACTGGTCCATGGCTCATATCTCTCCTATTTTTTATCCTCTTTATTGTCTCATATACTGCACTTTTTCCGAGTTCAATCAATTGCACTAATTTTTTAACGTTTTGAACACCTTTTCTATACAAATATTCCACCAAACTTTCTTCTTTCTACTTGCGACATTATTTCACAAATATTAAGCCTGTTGATAATCAACAATATTTGACAGCTGGTGTTGTTATATGATTTTTGCCATGGCCTACAGTCGGCACAACCTACTTGATGCATTACTTTTGTCTTAGGATGTAACAAAAAAGAAATATATTAAAATTAAGAAAAATAATAAATTCCGGATACTTTCTAGACGGACAATATTTTATGATTATATAAATAAATAACATTCCATTCTATTCTATTCTACTCAGTAAGTGTATACATACATTATTATTCAGTACTGTTTAAATTCTGTTCATGCCTCTTGTATTTTGTATTACTAAAATGTGGCTGGTCTTTTGATCATTTTTTAATCAAGGACGTTGTATCATTGTAATTTTAATATTTGCTGTTTCCCAAAGTAGAAGGATAGTTGTAATTAAATAAAGTGAACATATTACAATCAGCCAAATAAATACACAGTTTTCTCTTCCCTAAAGGGTACTAAATATAACATTTACATTTATTATTGAGATTTTAATATAATGATATGTTCAATTCAAAAAGTGATAACCTAAGTCTCAATCTAGAACTTATGCTATTAGACACGTTATTCTTGTAAAATGAAGAAATAGTTCACTGATAATTTGTTTTAATGTACGAGGGAAGTTTTTTATATTATCTACCTAGCTATGAAAACAAATGCTATTTCAACAATTTTGTGTTAAGATTTTTGATATTTTATGTCATCTCCAAGTTTGATTCCAATCGCTTAACTTTTGTTTGTTTTGTTAATATATCGTTTCAAAGAAGTGAAAATGAGTGATTTAAATCTTGAGCACAGACGTGTTATGAAATTTTTATCAAAAGAAGGCAGTAACCCGAAAATATCCATGAAAGAATAGTAGCAGTGTATGGAGAAAACAGTATGTTCCACCTCCGAGTCAAATATTAGTGCAAGCAATTCAAATGGGACTGGAAATACATTCATGATGACCCAATGTGTGGAAGATCTCTCGAAGCACGAACTGCAGAACTTATCAAAGTTGAAGCTTTGGTGTTAATTAACTACCGAATGAGCAATGAGCATGAGCAAAGTGTCGGCACAATGAATTCTCAGGCATCTCAATATCGAACAAAAACTGCGTAGACGTCAAATTTGTAAAGAGAATTTAACTGCAGAAACACTCGCACGTAAGATTTCGTGCAATAGAATCATAAAGGCTCTCCAACATACAAGAAGGCGAAGACGCAATTTACGGGGAAAGTGATGGCCACAGTTTTCTAGATCGTGGAGAGAAGTCCCTTAATTGAGTATATGCCAAGAGGGACCACAATAACGGGAAATGACTACAAAGGCACAATTACGAACTTGAAAGCCGCTATACGCGAAAAAATACTCCACAATTATGCTCAGACAGCTCTGCACACGAATTGTTCAAGCAGTAGTCAATAAATGCAACTTTGACGACTTACAACATCTACCTTACAGCCTCAACCTCGCTCTTCTGTGATTATTATCTTTTTCTAAAACTCAAAAAATATTTGAGAGGTGGTCGCTTTGATAGGATGATTACTTAGAAAACGCTGAGAGGTAAAAGGTTTTTTTTTTCGAAGACAATATTATTAGAAAAACATTAGAATAAGTGTGTTTGTGTTAACGGTTCTTACGTTGAAAAATCAAATGTTATTTGTTCTCTAACTCGTTGCTTACATAAAAGCTCCCCTTTATTAATCAATCATTTTTTTATCACATTTCATTAATCGTTAATCGTTTTATTGAAAAGTAAACAGTTTTGAAGATAGTACTTATATAGATTATTATGAAGTAGAGCAATGACTGCGCATTTTCAAAGTAGCTAAATATGATGAAATTATTTTGGCAGTTGCAAGGAACTACGTTTGGCCGTATTATTATCAGGTTCTATTGACAGTTTTACATGATCAATATGCACGTGAACTTCTTTTTAGACATTGAACATTTGAGTAAGCTAAAGTTGCAGAAAAACAAATAATGTCAAGGTAAAACGTAATGTGAGTCAAATTGCAGTTTTAGTTAGCTGCAATTTTGAAAAATCTGCTTATACAAAAAATCGGTTACATTATTCGGCTTTATTACCAAATGTCATCTTTAAAATAATAAATGTTTTTTACAGCTTACGGCCGGTTTTATAATGAATTTAAAGTCACTTTAAATCTAAAGTTTGGTTAGTTAGATGGTTAAAGTTGATTGTAAAAATTTAAAGATGCCTTAAATTTATTATGAAACTGGGTGTTAGTTTGTGTGGTATTTTGAAAATTAAATGTCAGACATTGGAAAATTCATTTTCGTCTACAATTTGACCATTTTTTAATAGATTCCTTGGAAATTTTAATGCCCGATCTGCTGATACCCTAATACCATATTCAATAGTGATGTATGCTACGAAGTAACAACGAAAGCTTCAATCTCACTCCCACTAAGGTGATAACAAAAATGAAATACTGGATAAATGACTACGCATTTATGGCTAATGTAATCCGTTTTATCTAGAAGTCCATCATCTTGAGGTTGTGTTGTGTGGTTTTCCAAAATTTAAAGCCTTAACATTCTGAACTTTTTAAAACTACTGCTGGGTCTGTATATGGAAAGAAAAATTTTAATAGGGAGGCACAAGATTCCAATGCGAAATGGAAGGTTTTGTATCTGAAACCAAAGACTAAAAACTTGGGCGTTGTCATCTTTCCAACAAAGAAACCATCAAGCACTTAATTGGATCAATTACTAGTGATCGACAAGAATATACCTTGAAATGAAATAATAATAATGTTTATTCTTTTTGGTCATCACTAAAATAGACGAATACTTCATTCCCTTTACCTGTGATGGTGCAAAGGTAGTCACTCTCGGAGTTTAAGCATGAGACGTGGAATGTGATGTTCTCCATATTATTGATCAGATTTGGTAAAAATTTACTACATAGTATATCGCATAGTTCCAAAAGGGCTACTATGCCGTGTTGCTCTGACAAGTCTAACTGAGATCTGCAGATTCCCGGATAAGTTCCATCCATTTAATGAACCAGCTACCACCAACCACTATGTGTATACGCGTTTCG
>LR737395.1:711592-729921 GCA_902655005.2 Marronus borbonicus
CCGTGATTAGAGTATCTTTAATTAGATACTCTCATCCGAATTAGTTAAGTTCCATCCAGTTTACACGACAAAAAATTAAAAAGCTTGCGGTGAATTCGATCAAATACTGATGCGTGTGAATGACACAATACAACATTTCCTAGCGCTGAAATTGAGCTTGTTGGATTTACACCAGTTAACAAGCTTGTTTAAATTTTTCTGTAGGAAGATCACATCATAGTTAGACAAGAGTTGTGCATATAATTGAACATCATCGGTATAAGCCAACAGTGGAAGTTAAGGCTTGTCAAGAGATCATTTATGAAGAAATTGAATAAGAGAAAGTGTAAATTTGGAACTTATAGGACTCCCGTACGAAGACGATTACTTACATATGATTTTAATTAAACCAATAGCAGATAGAAAAGAAACCAAAGGACTGAAGGAAGAAACAAACTGGTATTGTTATGTTCTTCGATGAAGATGGCGCTTCCGTCACCAAGAAGGAAGATATCGACAAAATATTGGCAAAGCCTACTACGATTAGAAGTTTGTATAATTTCATGGTTTATCGCATTGTATACTATGAACTTGTGCTAGCCCCCGTAGCTAATAAGCTTAACCAAGAGCAACTTAGGAACTTTTAAAATGATGATTAAAGGAATTTATACACGTATGAGTAATTACCTGACTTTTTTCTTAAGGAAGCTTGTCGAATATCAAAGGAAGAAGTTGATTATTTTCTAATTAATTCCGAATTGTGAATTTTCAACATTCTATGTACAAGCTTTTATTTTACATTCAAGAAAATATTATTTTAAAATGCCCCAAAATTTATTAACAGCATTTTTATGTTGATATTTATTCAATTTACGGTCGGTTAAGGTCATTTTAAATCTAGAGCACTTTAACCTTAGTTAATTAGATGGTTAAGGTTGACTTTAAAATTTAAAAGCATTTTGAATTTATTATGAAATCGGGCGTTAATATAATAATGCAGATTTTGTAATTATTTATACAAACCAAATCAACTTTGTATGGAGTTAATACATTTCAGCAGCATTAGCACATATTATATAACTATTAAATTATTTATTAAAACTAAACGTGTTTCGGGTTTGAACGGTGTCATGTCGTTGGTTAAAACCAACTGCCGCAACAGTTGGTTTTCGCCTCTGACATGGTTCACATGCTGAGTTACCGTAACCACTACTTCTCGCTCAGTTAGTTTCGCCTCTGGCGTGGTTCACACGTTGAGTTACCGTGCTAACTGTTGCCATCACTCTCCTGAAGAAGCCCCATACGATTGTGGGCTAAACGTCGAGTTTTATTTTAACGAACGACATGACACGGTTCAAACCCGGAACACGTTCAGTTTCAACTGACTCTGGCCGTGGAAGCCTACGTTTTTAAATTATTTATTGATTTTATAATATCCCAATACAATAAGGTAGAGGAAAAGTCGACTATATCCGTTAATTTTTAAGATACTACCTTAATTTGTGCTAAGTATAGGCCTAATTTCATTTAACTTTTTACAGGCAAATACAAAAGTAGTAAATTTTATTTAACATGGTAACCAAGTCTGAATATGACCGGACTGTCACATTTCTTTATAATTTTCGCTTTATTTATATAACTAGATATAATTTGTTGCTCCAATTTGCTTAAATTTAATATACGATTACAATGATTGGCATAGAAAAATAAGGTAAATTTTCTCAGGAAGAAGTTGATTAACGATAAATTTGCTGCAGTATCAAAAAATTATCAAAAACACCGCATTATAAAATATTTGAAAAGTAATTAGTTTCGATAAAAAATAAATTTCAAACAAAAAGTCATAGTATTGTAATCTGTACCTACCTTCTTCGTTTAACTCCAAATACCAAGACGGTTTTCGCTTCAAGTCAATATTTACTATTTCATGACGCAATTTCTTCGCAAGTAATATAATGCGAGCTCTTTCCGCAAACGGACATAAATTCATCGAGTACACTCTGAGAATACCATCTTCTTTGGTTGGATACGTCGATCCTATATTAAACAATTTTCACATTATAACAGTTATGCGTAAGAAGAATGAATTTCCTTCGCTCACCTGTCGCAAAATGTTTTGATTCCGATATAACGAGGTCCATTGCTGTAGAGTCAATTTGTGAATAAACAGGTTTGCAGTATGGCCTTGCTTTTATTCGCTTTCTCAGATTAATACTACTCGTCTGGATTTATAAAATATATATTATGCGATATCTATATTACATCGAGTAATAGCGGACAATGTTTTAAATTTACATTTTCGCCTGATAAAAGAGAGATAAAATAGAAATTAAAAGATCTCATGTTTTGCTGTTGGATTTGCACAGTCATCCTAACTTAAAATTTATTGTAATTTTGGAATTTGAAGAAATAAGTACGATACCTATAATATTGATCTATACTTATTTTTGTAATCTAATCTTATATCTATTATTACGCAATACTACAATTTACATCGTGTCCATCATTGGCGAAAGATAATTTCCTGTCCCAAGCAATTTACAGAGCAAATGTTTTCAAATATAAAATATTTGGACATAAATTCTGCACAACCCAACTACACACAAGCATGTAAGATGTGCATTTTCTACTACACACTTGTATTCCGAAAAAACGTATTGGTAAAGTATTTCACTAACGATCTAGCAAATTATTTAAAGGGTTTTAATTTTGTAGATCTAAAATGTATGAAGATATCTTCGAAGAATACTCGGATGAATATTCTTCCTTCACAGTAACTACCTGAAGTGTGGATCTTGACTAGCTATGTCTTGAAAGTGACTTTGAGATATCTGGTATTACGCACAACGATGATTATATTATTTCCTTATATAGATCCCCATCAGGTGATTTTGAGATTTTCATCTTAATAACTGGATTACATTTTTGCCAGTTCAATAATTACAGCTAGCGATTTTAGTGTTTAGTATGTTTTTGTAGTGCTTTTGATTTTATTTTTGACCTTCAACTATTTCTTCTGTGGTTTTGTTAATTTTTGGGTTTAGAAATCAGGTGTCCAGAAAAGACTACTGCTACGTTTCGTTTGATGCTTTCCAACTTCTTCAGGCAATCTATACAGGAACAATACAATTATGTTATCACGGTTAATGCGAGGTATCTCAAGCAATCAACAAATTAAAGACTACTTAAACTAAGTTACTAACTACTATGTTTAAATTAAATAACTAATAAACATACTTCGCATCTATAGTGATAATATAATTTTATTGTTCCCGTATAGATTGCTTGAGAACGTTGGAAAGTATCCCACGAAACGTAGCAGTAGTAAATAAGTCTTTAGAAAAAGATAGAAAAATAAGGTATTTTCTGTAGATTTTTATTTATTTTCAGCATATCTCCATTTAACTCTATACACTTTTCCAATCGTTTCTCCAGCTTTTTTAAGCTCTCCAAAGGGTCCACAATGGTTAGAACGATCCTAACCATTGTGGACAACACAAAATGGTCGCGATTAGTTTCTTAATTAATAGATTAGTTAAATTCCCTTTAAGTAGAAGTATATTTAACAAAGAACTTAAATTCATCAAAAACGTAGCTATTTATAACGGTTACTCTTCTAAAGATCTCGATAGCATGCTTAAGGGAGTCCAACATAGGCTTTACGTAAGAAATTCCACGACCTTAATCCCGGTAGAAACTAACAGTAAGAAATTCGTGAAGCTCCCCTTTCACAGCACATCGAAAGGCGTGAGTAAGATTTTGAAGGGTCAAGATATGAACGTATACTTAGGTTCGCGTAATACACTTAAAAACCATCTCAGTAATCCTGAAGATCAACCGAAAGTGGAAGAAATGTCGGGAATTTATAAAATTGCAGGTAGTGACTGCAATAAAACCTATATTGGTCAAATGAAAAGAGCGATAGGCAACAGAATTAAAGAACATATAAGGAGTTATCGCTACGGCAGATTGGACGCGTCTAGTGTAGCACAACATATAAATGAAACTGGACATAGTACATAAAAGTAATAACAATCTGATGAACAGAGAGAGCGGACCGTTGTTGTACTCTGTCCTTCTTGACCTTTTGCAGAGAGGCTGGCACATGGTTTATATTTTGGGTTAAAAAAGAGACCTTCACGTTTATCTGTCCATGTTTTTCGCATGTCGTAGTTTTAAGGCGTGTAGGGACTAGAAATAGGTACTTCTAAACAATATTTTTTTCAAAGAAGTAGGGATAGTACAAGCATGTTTAGTTTTAGAAGTTTCTCACATCATTCGTTTATCGGTTGATTGTGAGAAGCATTCGTGTCCTCGAAACGGCCGTCCCGTATTAATTATTATATTGCTATATGATTAACTAAAGTTGTGTGGTGCGGAGGTTGCCGATACTTATGTGTTGTTTATCATCTACCCAATTGTAAACAATTGTTAACACAGCAGCAGATATGCCATGAACTTCATCCAACTCAGTTTTGATCTCTTTCTGTGTTAAGCCTTTTAAATATAAATGTTTAATCACTGCTCGAAACTCAGTAAGCTGTCTAGTGACTAATGATTCTTACTAGAAACAAACCAATTTCGATACTACGAGCATCATCTTTTAGATTTTCTAAGGACTTCTTGAACCACCCTCGCAAAATATTGGAGAACGGAATTCTTAACACCTTACTTCAAAACCCAAAATAAACAATATCATGGAAGATATATTCTTATAGACAGTAGTTGAGGCTATGAAATTATATTTTCCAACTAACTCTAGATTGTAACGTAGTAACTTGGTTTAACCAACATCCGCGTTGTTTGAGTAATATTTTTTTTTTTAGACAATTAAGTATTACATATCCTGAACTTATTACTAGCGATTATGTAAAATTGTCGCATACACATTATAAACGAGAATTAAATACAGCTAAAGATCAGCGAACTAGTTAACAAAACAAATCTTCTAGATACCTTAACCTTAGTGCTATTAATAAATATGTTGTAAATTGCCTAAATTTTATAGATAATTTGTCCCCTAGAAGAGGGGAGCCAGACCAATTCTTGACTTGAGATATACCCTGTAGTCTTTCATTTGAGCTTTTTTGCAGGTTTATTTAGAAATTGGGAATGTTATTCAGAATTTAAATTCTATCTGATTAATTCATCGAGCACAGATTTTTGTATTAAAATTGTTAAAACGTTAAAACATATTATTACATTTCCATTAGCTAGCTTCATGAATCAATGTCGCACTACTCGAAAGCATTTAAATTATCGGTTGTTACCCCGACATTTGAAAAGGGTGCAGCAATTATCGCCACATTACAATTGCCTAAAATATTTAAAAAAAAGTATTAGTCTCAATAACTGAATACTTTAACGAAAATTGTCTATTTAGTTCCTGGCAACATAACTTTAAAAATAACATCTCATCGACTCTTGCTATAAATAACCCAACAAATTTGATTTTAAATAATTTCGAAAATAAATATTATAGTAATCTTACCTTTCTTGATTTAACGAAAGCTTTTAATTGTATTAGCCATTCGATTTTAATTTAAAAAACTCACTTATTACACATTTTAAAACTGTAGTAAAAAAATAATAACATCATTTCTCAATAATAGACTTCTGCTGTTAAATACAATGACGCTATCTCCGAACTTTTAGGCGCTAAGCATGAAATAGCACAAGTGGACCGTCCTTGGTCCACGTTTATTCCTAATTTACATTAGAGTACTGTGATACACAAAAGTTTTATTCTTTTTACTGGATATAGCAGCTATATTATATCAGAGACCTGCAAACGAACATGACTTCAAATATTAAAAGTTGGTTTCCCATAAATAGGCTTAATCTAAATGCCGCAAAGTCATTCTGTTACGAAGAATACAATACTAAATTAGGGCCATTCTAGTCATACTCACAAAAATATTTTCACTCGTAAGTATGTAAGAACGATGGTCGGCATAGGTTGTATAACTGATTGTAGACACTGTTTTAAGTCTCTGAGAATTTTAATATCTCCATGCGAGTATATTCTTAAGTGTGAGAACTTTATTATATTAAACTTAAGTGATTACAGTTTTAGTTCTTCTTACCACAATTATCCTACAAGTCAAAATCAAAGTATTCGATTAAGACCTTATACGCTTAATAAATCTAGAAATAAAACTAAATTATCACACTATTAAATACGATAATGTATTGTCAACTATAATTAGAGATCGGCCTTTACTTTTACTCAAACGCACTCTAAAAAAAAATACCTTCTCTTCAAAGCATTCTACTTTGTGAACGAATTCTTAGACAAGTTTAATAATAACTTAGGAATATGTTTATGTATTCACGGTTGCATGTCTCATCTTTGTGAGGTTTCTTTTTAATCCAATGGTCGATAATTGTGAACGTCGTCCTGACAGACCCCAGGACGTGGAATGAGTTTGTTCGTTGAAATTTTTGTTATGGGTTGTTTCTAGTTACTGAATTTGTATGTAAGGTGGTAAAATGGGTAATGATCCCTTATTAACCTTATTAACCTTAATAAAAAACAGTTTAATATTGTATATTATATTGCTGAGACTCTAGTTTTTAATAAAATTAATATCTCAGGGTTTCTTTTTTAATGAGCAAAAAGTGATTAGAAATATTTTTGCAAATTGATATGATTGAAAATCAAATTAAACAAATTTTAAAATATGCGAGTTACAGATTTATTTTTATTTATTATTATTTATTTATTTTATTATTATTAATTTCGTATATTTCTTTAGTTAGTTAGTTGACATTTATAAGTTGATTTTGAAATTGAATTTATGTTTATTTTTGGCTAAATATTTCAATTTTCGGTACCTGTACACTGTTGTTCTATTTGATATCCGATCTTGATAGTCTAAGCTCGAAACTGGTTCCGATCTATAACTAAATCCTTCTTGCAGTGAGTCTTCTTCAATGGATACCAATTTTGATGTTTTAAGGTTCAAAAAGAAGCAGTCCGAGTTTTTTTAACTTGTTGTAGGGAAGGTCTCGTAATTTTAAAGTTTTAATTGATAAATTTATAAAATCGTCGTTGTTGAAAAACTTGTTTGTTCTTCCCGATTGCTTTAAAATTTTCATTCACAGTTTACTATTTCAATTCCAACCAAATAACACCCACGGCTACTTAAAAATCATTAACATAGGTACGGTAGTGTCAGGTACGTTGGAAATAGGCTGGTTACCATGAGAAAAGTTTAATTACAACACACGAACAGCAATACGCTTGTGCGAATACATAATTGTGATTTACGTTAGAAATCTTAGTTTCTCGTATCTAAAGTTGTTTACTCTTTCTTTTTGTTTAACAAAAATTCTATCTTACTACTTGTATAAGACGAAGATAATATCCCGATCCGAGGGAGATTATTATCACTGCTTCGCTTCGCAAAGAAAAAGGAACTAAAAGTGTAAACATACCAAATTGGAACGCTTTCCAGTCTAAGCAACTAATATCACATATTCGTACTGTCGATTCGACCTGTAGATTATGACAATCTTTAGAATTTTATGTCTGTTGACATATCTGACTATAAGTGGGGATATGATATCTTGTGCAATATTCACATATATTTTATAATAAACTTCTTTTATTTGACAAGACTTGTTGCCATATTTGCTTTGATTTTTCCTCCATCATTTTATACCATCTTTAAGCAATAGTTACTATTTTGTCCAAATTTGCCCAAACATTCACTCCAAACAGAATAGTTCTACTACAGCGTTTCGTGATAATAGCGTTTCGCTTAATAATAATTAAGCTGGACCACTGTAACAGGTTACCAGTAGAAACTTTAATGGTGCTTTGCGAGAGATGTTCTATGATATTGAACATAAGCGGCTCGATGGGCTTCACATTTTACAGAGAAGATGTGATAGTAACGAAGCCATAGAGCACTTTACACGCACAATTTAGATACTAAAGGCTCCTGAGGTTGTGACAAGGTGAAAAGCTTATATGCTCGGTTGGGTTGTATTCACACGTGTGAAATTTTGTTATAATTTCGAAGAATTGTTATAATATTCTTGAAAATAAGTTACTTTCAAAGAGACAATTGTTGATGTTTTTTTAATCCTCTTATAGGATTACTTGTTTTCTCATTTTTTATATTTATTGCTTTTGTGGAATATGTTTTTAGATACATCTTTACATTCGTTCATATTGCTAAATTTATGTATTAAACTACCTTCTTTATACATGCGTTGAGTTTTCCTAGAAACACAATACAACAATTACTACTGGCGACCAGTTTTACATTGCTCATAACGCGTTCTGAATGAGAATAATCATACCAAAGACGAAGATATATTTGAAATGTGCTGGATGAAATAGAATAAATTCTAGTTTTCACAGACGCCAAATATTGAATCAACCAATAAAACACCTCGCGAAGTCTGGCAACGACTAAAAATAATAACCAATTGAAAACAGACGATAATATACAAGGATGGCATGAGAAGTACTCCTTCTTGGTCAAAATCGACATTACCAACTGTGAGTGCAATTCTTTAGCCGACGTCTGTCAACATTTCTGTGAGATTTATCGAATAGTGTTGTTTTGAGAGCTGTTAAAAGTGAGGAAGCTTATGTATTTGCAGAATCACGGAAAAACAACACTGGTCAGTGATTCGATTTTTTTTTTATGGGAAAACGTGTACAGAAATCAGAGAGAAGTTGAATAAGAACCGTGCGCCTTTGATGACTACCATCAGATATTGATTTATTGAATTTAATCATGACATCCATCGTTGATGAAGAGCGGCCAGGCCCCCCCATTAAGATAACTACGGAGGATATGTTCAATAAAATTCAAGATATCGTGTTAGTAGATATCCAGCGAAAATTAAAGGGAATTCATTTCACCGCAATACGAGTGAGTTACTGTGGCGTTATGTAACTGTATACGCAGCGAACGTACACAAAAGGAAAACACAAAAGGAAGCGAAAGCGATTCCATCAGTCGAAAAAGTTATGGTAACGCTGAACTAAAGAGAGAAAGGACCCTCTTTCGAAAATAAAAATTCTCACGATATATAATCATGACCACGCCTCGAATCACTCATCAGTAATTTAATAGCAAAACTACTTCAGTTACGATGCAAATTTATGCCGCACCAGCAAATTTGGCCCTCTGTGACTTCTTTCTTTTTCGAAACTTGAAGAAGTTCGTACTGCCTACCTAGATAAACACTTTTGCGTAATAATAAATATTGTTATTAGTTATTATTATAATTAAAATGGAATCAATAGTAAATATATATGGTTAAATCATTTATTAAATCCACAATTCCGGTTCTTATATTTAACTACAATTCTATTCATTGAGTTAGCTGAGGATTTCTTTTCAGTTATAACTAAAAGTGCATTACCCTCAATTACAATAAAAATATATACAAAAGTGCTTTGATACATTGGCAACTTCTAGTTAATCATCATATTGAACAGATGCTTTAATGGGATACTGCTTGTAATATTTGGAATATCGCTGAATATCTAAGGTGTTACTCAATTTTATTACTTCTAATTTTGACATATCCGAATGCCATAAACGAAGACAACAGAGACGGTCTGCTGGTATACGGTAATCTTCGTTATAGAGATAATTCGCAACTGGCGCCCTTTCGATCCACGGCCAGATCATATAATCCACCATATTTGGGGAATCACCTCCAAAAAATTTCCCTGAAATAACAAACAAGAATTAATATATTTGATAATAATTGTTTTAAAAACACGTCAAAACAGTATCCAAAAACAATAACCAAACACAATGCTGACATAGCTTGTGCCATTGATGGATTCAGTTACGGCAAAAATAATGTGAGGAAAGAAAGCACTAGCCAACGAACATGTTTTTGGCTACCCAGCGTTATCGGTGTTGCTCATAATCCCGACATCATAAAAAGAGCATTAGTTAATCTTTGGCAAAGGTCGAGATTCTATCAAAGAAAGTAAAATTGAATATATGACCAGGAGCCCAATTCCAATATTTAGGATTCATAATTATATGTATTTATGAAGAAGATAAGAGAGACGTAAACCTGTGGAGACGTTGAACAGAAAGCTAAAGTCAACAGAGCTATCAAGAGGATCAGAGCATACAGAACAGTAATTTAATCAACGAGTGACTATGAATGTAAAAATAAGTACTAATAAAGGAGAATTAAACAAAATTGGAGGTGTAGCCGTTACAATTGAAAACAATTTGTGAAGAAGAACAACCAAGAACTGGGGCAAATGTAGAGACCAGTGCATAATGCTACACATTAAACCTTAAAGATGTTGTATCTTGGACTACATTACCGGAATGGCGGATAAGAATAGAAACAGAAAAGAGGATGAGCAAAAAATATAGAATTTAGTAGCAAATATTAACGAAAATGGTGAGCTTATGAGTGATTATGAGATAGTTACGATATACACGCTAGACTCAACACCAACTTCTGCTCAGTCAAAGTACTCAAACAACATTTCCAATACACGACAATTTATTGAATCCAAAAGTAATAAGAAATTGATAAATTTAAACACAAAGCGAACCTAAGAAAGAAAAAAAGAAGATTCACTGATGATAAAAAGGCGATTAAAAAAAAGAAAGAAGCTTTAAACCAGGTGAAAATGTTGCATAAAGATATAAAAATAAGTGAGAACCTGCCAAAGTCTTAAATATGCACAATATCCCAAAATCAGTGGCCACACAGGACGAAAGAGGTAAAAGAGGCGGAATTATGTGGATTTAAGATCAAATACGATTCCAAATTTTGACAATAGACAAGATGATGCAGACGAATTCTTAACTAAATTAACATACCAGACCACCAAATGTTACTAGGGAACTTGTAAACGATTCAAGATGAATCAGTAAACACCCGTGCAGACTAGATTTGTAAAAAAAAGGACATGTGGTAGATAAAGTAGAGCACGGCCGTTAAGCTTGAGTAAGTTAAGTAAGATACATGTAGATCATAATACAAGTGTAAGTATTTAAATAAATAATTAAAAGTAATAATGAGTACTGAATCTGATGATAGCACACTAACAAAACATAAGACAAAACATTGGCTATGGCTGATAATAGAAAATGAAGTGTGGAACAACTTTTCTTCTATATCATTTTGACGTATCTCTCGCAACAGCCGAGATATCTGCGAAGACAACTGAAATCAAACAGACTGTGCATATCCACAAGTAAAATATTTACCCCTTTTTGAGAGTTCAATATCGTATTCTTCCAAAATAGGCATGTATTCTTCTGCATACTGTGCCAACGTTTTATTCTTTTCGTTTAAAATCACAGTGAAGAACATTGCTTTATCGTCCTGAAACTTCTGTATTAATTTTTTATCGGCGTTTCGTTCCTGTTCGTTATGCGAATGAAGCGGAGGTTCTGGATATTTATCATTCAAATATTCGCAAATATCCAAGCTTTCGACTACAATTTCCGAGCCTGCATCCAAAATGGGTATCTTTCCTACCAAAAAAAAGAAATAAAAATGTTTGTAAAAAATTCCTTGAAGGAATTTACCTTCACTGTTAAGGTCCCATATCCAATTCGGTTTATTCGCTAAATTGATATTTACCACCTCGAAAGGTATTCGCTTCAAAAGTAATACTATTCGTACTCTCTGAGCGCATGGACAAAATCTCATTGAGTATAATCGCATTACACCATCTTTTTTTGGTGGAATTGGATTTCCTGCAAGCCAGAATTAAATTGCATATATATAAAAAGTAATTGTATAGAAATGTTATCAAGTCTTGATTTCCGTGCTAATGGCATAGCTACCTTCGCATTGTCCAGAAGGTTTAAGTGCTCCTTGAAAAGCTTTAAAGTTTCTTTTGATGGATTTTTTATTGAGTGTGCTGCTTTTGTTCAATTTTACACATTATTATTTAACTCCATATATACAAGGTGAGTCATTACAGCAGACTCGAAAGATTAAGCCTTTATTGTTCCTCTTATGAATTCCAATTAGAGGCAAGGTTTAAAAGTATATTGAAACATACAGGACGTTTCATAAGTTCATAGCTACCCAAGATTGAGTTTCTCTAAATGGAACATGCTATACCTACATATATTATTTTCATTTTTGGAATCCTCGTTAAACTTTGAAATAAAAAGTACTTGCCCCAAAAATGAAGGGTTTCGAAGTTATTAGTCTGTCCTGTCTCCGGAAGTACACATTAGACAAATATGATCTTTCGTACCTTGATTAACCATAAGTACCTAGTACACGCCCGTTTATGTCCTTCCAAATAGCTAACGAAATCCGCGTAATATTTTGGATAAAAAATTACCAACATATTCTTAATCTAAAATGACCCATTTTCTCATTATAGCCGTTTTTCAAACTAGACTACTGTCAATATTTAATGTGTTGAGCCAACGCCTTTTTTCTCAGAGTACGAAGGGTCTTCATAACATTTACGCATAATTATTTCCCGTATTTATCTACTTTTCCTCGTCCCATTTTAGTAATTATTTAGAAAAACAAAGTCAATTATTAGTAACATTTCAGCAGAAAGCTAATAACCTGCACGACATGTCATATGTTTTTTATGCGAAACAAATTCTGCTTTTCCCAATATTAAATTGTCATCATATTTCAGCACTCAAGAACTAAATCAATACTTATTAAAAAATAACAACCTTATTTTAATTTCTAAAAATATAGCAGCAAATCACGGAATTCAATCTTTCAACCTTTACTTTTGAAATATAAATAATTTCACAAAAAAAACGCTTGTCCCAACATACCGTAGTTAAACATCGTACAATAAGTAATTACCTCGTTATTAAACTAATCGATGAAGAAAGTCTCAAAATCTATTCAATTAAAGCTATCTAGGATTTTCCTAAATTTCACTATATGTTGTTGTTGGATACTTAATGATATTGTTTGAGGCCTGTGTAACAAGGTATGATACAATTAACCATTAATCTACTCATATCGCAAATATTTGGCAAAAGAGGCAACATTTATCAAAGAACTAACAATTAAATAATAATGAAAATAACTTCGAATACTAATTACCTTGAATCAGATGAATGGTTGACATTGTAGATAGTTTTCGGTTGGGATCTTTCTTGGCACAGACACTTGGAAGTTTATTTATGGTCATTTCGGATTATCGGACATCGTTTATATATATGTCAGAGCAACGTTATCGCTCGAAAAATGTCGCTCGGCGCTATTTCACATGAATGGCATAATCTGAATCATAATAATACCCATTCTTATTTGCATATAAATAATTTTTATATTTTGTTAGTAAAGTACCTGTCAAAAGAAAAATTTAGTCAAACATTCATTAGATTTTCCCTTTGTGTACGATCTTGTCGCAAAATGTAGTGCAACATGCAATATTACGCAAGATGGACAAATATATTGCATATGTATATTGAAAATATACATATACAATAATGTATCCGATTGCGTATTTAAGAACAATTATTCCAAAGAAAACCTATAAATCTTACTACGCAATGTTTTCGACGCAAAATAAGAACTAATTCTTAATTTCTCCAAGATAATCATCATAATTTTTTTTTGTATTTTATATTTTAATTGTCGATTTTTGTTAATCTAAAAAAACTACAGGTTCTTCCGAATTCTCACGATTTGTTGCAGGAAATAAAGTGTTAACTTATTTTAAACACATACATTTTTCTAAATATATTCAAGTTATTTTTATATATTTTATTATTCAAAAATGTATCGATTTTCTTTTTCAATTTACATGTTCTTTATTTAGCTGCATATAGTTAAAAGCTTTAGTGCTGGTGGCCTCTTCTTTCGATTCTCCTAGATTAATTGTGTCCTTACGTTACAGACGTGGGTAAGAGCTAATATTGTCCTTAAAAAAGTTCAATCAAACATAATTAGTTTTGTTTTTTAAATTTAAAATTAATTAAATGTATTGTGCATCAGTGATCACACTGCTACCCAAATGCTAAAATAAAAATGGTAACCATTGCAACCATATCGAACTACAACATTTTGGCATACAGCATCACCATCAAAGCGAACTGGATTTTAAGTCTGAACTGAAGCGAACTGGATCATAAAAGGTTATTTAAGGTTATTTATAGCGGAAATAAGAGAACATGGGAATAAATAATTTTTGACTTAAATTTAAATTTAATTTAATTTTAAATTTCGAAGAACTCCCTATGATAAAACTCAGAATGTCATAATTTTCGAAATTTGTCCCTGTCTTGACACTTCAACTTGCAAATCATGCGTATGCTGATTCTTTCAGGTTCTTTCTGTATGGTTACTGCGAAGGTAGAGCTGCTAGAATGTACGCAGAGAATTATAGCTCCTTATGACAAAACTATCCAGAATTGTTTCCATATGTTTAGAAAATCAGACCAAACAGCGAACGTGAAATACTTGCGGTAATGCTGAAGCTTTTCTGCTGTCGGGATCAAGGAATAAAGGCCGATTCCCTTCTAAGCGGCGCGTTGCGTCAAAATGCTGCTTACAATTGTCTGCGTTTATATCAATTATAAGCAGCATTTTGACACTACGCGCTGCCCAAATGGGAATCGGCCTTAAGTCTCCACAAAAACGCAACAGCAACAGGACAGTCAAAGTTATCCATGCGCGCTATACGAAAATAGCTTGTACCTGCACCCTCAGTCAGTCCAGAACTTTCAACCAAACGGTTATGCCCTTAGGCAAATCAGAGAAGAAATCACTAATTTCGAACTGTGATACTGAAAACCCACATGCAATTTCGGAAAACCATTTTCAACACCGTTTTTCTGTGAATGTTTTGGAAAGACTGGTTGGTAACAATCTGCTTGCGCTAAGTATCTATCGACGTAAATCTTAACAGTGCAGTGTATGAAGGTATCCTACGAGACCAACTTCCATTACTGCTTGAAGACGTTCCTCTGAATGAATGTGGTACCAGCAGGATGGAGCCCTTGTGCATCATGGACAAATTGTTTACAGATTTTTTGAATGCAACGTTTCCAAATGGATGTACTAGCCAGCTCCGTAGCTCGATTTTAGTTAACCCTATGGACTTTTATTTACGGGGAGGACCATTGTGTACGGACGACGAATGCCTGGTACTAGAGAAAAACTACTGATTTGAATTGAGTAGGCGTTTGATGACATACGTGGAAGAATGGAATATGTCGAGCAGTTGTAAAACTTCTATTTTAAGGATTGATAACGTTTGTATTGTAGCTTAGTTAGTTTTAATGCTTCTTCTGTTAATTACTAATTTCAATTTAAAGATTAAAAATTGTTGAAAATGTTCCCGCACTTCCTGGTTGGACACCCTTTTCATTCACGAGAATATTTTTTAAGAGCCTCATTACAGCAAAGTATATCAACCTAGCTTTTAATCCTACATGTCCATCTCTGCAAAGATAGGTTACCTAAAATAGTTATTTAAAGAAATTCATATAATCAGTCTATTTTTCAATAAATATGAATGTGATAGATCATGAATGTGACACTGTATAATACAGTCCAGCAATATAATTTTGAATTTATTCTAATTATATTTTGAAAGTTGGTGAAAGAACCTTATTCTTGCTTGGACTAAGCCAAAGTTCGGAAAAATTGAACCGATGTATTTTCGTTTTATTCGATATAGTTTTGCCGCACTATTGTGTTTGCAGTTAATTTGTTTTAACCTAAATTAGTAATACGCATCAATACCTTTCAATATGTTTATTAAGCAATTCATGCATCACATAAAACAGTAATCAGCATGTGTTTTGAAATATATAGTCAATAGTTTATCTCACTATCTATATCGGATTTTGTTAGATTAAAGCATTAACGAGGGTCCCATTTCAAGTATTGGACTATTAATGTAATGCTTTTTTATTGTCTTTCACAAAAAGTTTTGACAACGTCAAATTTTATTAAAAATAAGATAAACTCAACTAAAACGGACAACACTATATAAAACCACATTTAGAACAACAAAGCAATTAGGAATGCCCAGCGGAATCGTCAGTAAAATATTCTTGGTAGGTGTAGTAGCATTTAGAAATATTTTTCAAAGTTACTGGTAGTGCAGAATACATCTTTGCAAATGAATATAAAGGCGATTTTTCAAATAGAGATGTTTTATGCGGTTGAATGTATAAGTCCGCCCTGCGGGTGTTGTATATATTTTGGGGCATTTTGAACTGGTCCAGCCTGCTTCTGACGTACACCACTACACGGTATATGTATAAACAAGGAACGGTCAATAAATTCTTTTCGATGAACAAGGACCTACATGATTCTCTGTAGGACATACCAAACATCAACCTAAGAATTCTTTTTTGGCAAATTAGTAAGCGTTGGTAATCGGCACGGCCCCATATTAGAATGTTGTACCCAAAAATCGAGTATGCCAGCGCATGGTACACCATCAGCAGCAGTTCCATACTTATACTGCTTTTTAATTGTACCATTGCGTAATAGGTTGAGTTTAGTCTTTTGCAATTATTGTTGATTTGATCATCGAAAGACAGGTTATGATCAATGTCTATTCCGAGCAGTTTAACACTGTTTGAAAAACAAAAACCGAAACTAACGGCAAACTGACGAAAGGCCGGTCATCGCTGATTGAAGTGCACAAACACCGTTTTATCGCGATTCATAATCAATCTGTTCTTACAGCACCAGGTAGAAAACTCGTCCACAGCACGGGCTATCTTAAATTCCAGCTCGGTCAAGGACTTAACGGAGACAGCAACGGAGGTATCATCCGCATATGCCACAACATGCGCAGAGGTGAAACATTTTGGTAAATCATTCGCGAATATGAGAAAAATTAGGGGACCCAGAAGCGAACCTTGGGCTATGCCCAATGTAATTGGTTCTAATGGTGAAACTGTACCAGATACGACTACTCCCATCGTCCGCCTCGTCAGAAAGGAAAAAGATCTTTCCCCTGATACCTACCGCGCACAATTTCTCCCGCACAAAATTCAAGTCCAAACTATCGAATGCCTGTGATAAATCGAAGAAAATTCCAGCTACATAATTGCTCTCGTCGACTTCTCTATGGATATAATCGTGAGCATTTCAACTCATTCGTTTATTCCATGATCCATCACTTCATCAGTATATCGAGTATTTTCTCCGAACTGCACGTAATCTGCTTATTTGCAGAATCGTTGAGTATCCTAAAAAGCTTTATGAATACATTTCATATGCAATAAATAGTACCGGCCACGTAGGTGTGTTATTATCAGAGAAGACGTTTGGTGCAGTTTACTAACGCGTGTCTTCAATGTATAATTTTTTAATCGCGATGTTTCCATGCACAATGTCGTATTAGGTGTAACGTTTTTTAAGTTCGTTCTCTGTCTTAACTCTATGCTTGCAGAATGCGAAAAAAATAATTTATCGATAACAGAATCGATAATCTCCTTTGCAGTAACACACAATCTAATCTTTGGAGCTACTATTTTATAAAAGTATAGCTTCTGTACCCAGTCTTTCATAACACATTTCAACACTTTTGAAGAAATGTCTTCATGTCGATTTATCTACACAGCCGCGATAAATTTCTACGAAACACAATTCTGGATGCTTATCGTATAAGTGTGTAACTGTAATTAACAACTCGATACAAGCATCTGTTTCTTCAGATGTTGTTGATGTTTTGATTTATGAAACGTTAATAAAATGGCTGATGTAATTTCGGTGCGGTAGGTATTAAATTTTAATCAATTATTATACTAAATCATTCCAGGGCACTATTGATGTACCGGGTAAGTCGGGAGGTGTGGATCGAACTCCAGATTTGTGGTGTTCCAATCTTGCACGTGAAAATAATGCAAAAAAGTTACTGTGTTCTTATCCGATTTTAATTTTCGCTGATACTGTTTATATAGGTTGAAAGTGTTTTTTTTTTAGTCATTATTATAAGAAGAATTGTATTTACTTATTTTAAAATTTGTAAGGGGAAATATAGATTAAAAATTTATCTACGATAAAAAAGCAAGGATTTCAAGATCAGGACATCAAGATCGGATTTCAGGTACTGATAATTAAATAAATTGGGCAGAAAATAAACACATTATTACAAGAGGAACCTGAATTTGTTTATTTTAAAATTTGTGAGAGGAAATATAGTTTAAAAATTCATCTAAAATAAAAAAAGACAAGGATTTCAAGATCAGGACATCAAGATCGGATTACAGGTACTGAAAATTAAATAATTTGGCCAAAAAATGAACACATTATTACAAGAGGAACTTATATTTGTTTATTTTAAAATTTGTAAGAGGAAATATAGTTTAAAAATTCATTTAAAATAAAAAAGCAAGGATTTCAAGATCAGGACATCAAGATCGGAT
>LR737395.1:732487-759346 GCA_902655005.2 Marronus borbonicus
AGCAAACAACAAATGGAAAAAGCGCCGAATTTGTAGCTAGTGCAAGACTTCATTTGAGTGCTGGTGAAACCATTAAAGACGTGACAGCTACTTTACAGAATTTCAGAATTTTGGCAATGCAAGCATTTGTGACTGATATCGGGTCGGCCACATGCGTTACATCTGTAGCCAAAACTATTCGCCATTGCTATCCAGACGTAAGTGAATTAATAGCACCGACTAAAACAATACTTGTCAAATCTTCCAGACGAATTCATCAATTTTATGAACAGTGTCCTAATATCGCAGAACCCCTCACAACTAGTTTAGACACGATGGTGTAGTTGGAAACTGCCTTCTACTATTTTCAACATTTCCACCCACACCGATGTTAGCTAGTGTTGCAACTTGAAACACAGAAGCTGTTGTAATCCAAGCAAGTTATTTAATAATAATAATAGTTTATTGTCCAAGGGCTTCCAGTTACAGGACAACATTATACAAAAAATACGTACAATACTAAGAATAGTAATTGAAGACAAAATAAAAAAACAGTAAAAGGAAAAAAACTCAAAACTCATTAATCTTACTAAAGAATACATCATTATAGAGTGTGTCGGTTATGCGGCACATAGAAGTAATGGGAGAAAAAGATAACAGATTTGTTCGAGAATGGGAAGGGAGAAAGTAGGAGAAGAACGTGAAGATGTGCGAGGAACTAGAAAATTCAAGGAAGAAAGCAAGTCGGGACAATCAAGGACGCCTCGCTCCAACTTCCAGGCAAAACGTGCACTCTGTCTCTCCCGACGAGAAGCTGCGGTGTGCATCCCATGTCGATCGAGAGGAGCGCCATAATTGATGTTCCGCACTGGATAAATTCCATTAATCTTGAAGGATAAGAATTTGAGAAATCTCCGTTGATTCTTCTCAATTTGGAGTTGTAGATGTAATGCGGTGACCAAACAGGTGAAACATATTCGAGTTTGCTTACCACAAAGGTATAAAATAAAGTTTTGAAAAGGGATATATTCTCAAAGTATCTACAGGTACGCATTACGAAGCCTAAAACTGTCGATGCGGAAATACAAAGGTGGTTGATATGCGGCCCAAAGCTAAAACGACTGTCAAAATAACTCCAAGATGGCAAAATTCATTAACTCTCAGAAGTGCTTAGCTGTTAATAGAGTAAGTGGAAGGAATTGAGTTAAATTTCCTTGTGAATGACATGTAGCGGCACTTGTTCACATATAAGTGATGGACTGAAGCCAAAAGCAGAACATTTCCGAAGTAAAATATTGCGATCTAATCGACACAAGATTGGTAACTGTTGATCTTCCTCGTACGAAACCATGTTGGTGTGGTGAAATAAAGGGTTTTGTGTGATAATGTATGGTGGAGAATTTCATATACCTTGGCAAAATTAGACAAAATCGAGATTGGTTATAATTATCCACTAGGTTCTTCTCAGCCTTCTTAAAAACTGGAATTACTCTGCCCCGATTCCAAAAAGAGGGGAAGGTATAGGTCCGAATGGAGCAGTTAATTATAATTGACAATGGTTCGGCAAGAATGTGGCAGGCACTACGTACAACACAATTGGGAATTAAGTCATCACCGACATTGTAATTATGAGGAAATGAAGACATGATGTTAATGAGATCTGTTACAGAAACAGTAGATAATGTAAGGGGAACGTGTCCTCATGATCAACTTTACCACAAGGAAGGTAAGAGGGACTGAAGCGAAGGCTTTATGAGCGAAGCCGTTGGCAATGTCCTGGAGAGATTCCAGGTCCGAATCACTACACTAGTGTTTTTGGGAATCTAGTTGAACCTTGCTTTGTTTGAAGAAATTTGAAAATTGTCTTGGGATCATTAACGACCGTTGTTTCTACATGATTAAGATATTGTGTGTAAGCCAAAGAAATTTGATCCTTACAAATTTTTTCGGAGTCGTTTAAAATGATTCAGATAGTATTCATTTTTAGTAAATTTCCATCGACGTCTATAATACTCCTTTAGTTTCAGATTAGAAATAGTACTACCAGTGAACCAAGGTGGATAACGGGATTGAAAATTTTTTGAAGTATATTTTGGGACACGAATTAAATACAGTATAGAGTGTATTATAAAACAATTGAACAGCGATATAAAACAATCAACATTATGCACATTGCTTAAAAAAGTCCAATTCACAGATGCAAGCTCGCGTAGGAGTTGCGTAAGGCTAGCTTTTCGAAAATTTATGTGATATTGGCATTTGAAGGAAAACGAAGATTTAGAAGTAGATGAAGGAAGTGAAACGTTAATAGATAACGGAGGATGATAACGATCAACTGGTACAAACGGAAATTCGTCCATTGAGACAGTAATATTAGAGTGAACATTAGAGACAATCAAGTCAAGTAACCTGTCGTCGCAAGATACGGAATTATACTAATTGATTTTTAATAATGTACATAAGTGCAGAAGCAGAGCACTTTAAACATGAAGAAGGATTGCTGACAAATAGTGAAAGATTAATGTCACCGATAAGAATAGTAGGGTTATCGATTAAGAAGGTTTCAAGATATTCACCAAAAAAAAGCTCAAAATCATGTTGGTTTGTGTTGGGTGGAATATAAACAGCAGCCATATAAAAATTGTTAGATTGAACACGACATTTACAAATCACAAAATCAATAGCAGGTGTAATTGGTGATAAAAGGGTAGAAGAATCAACAATTTCAAAGGAAACTTTATCTCCAAAAGCTATGAAAACACCTCCTCCAGTGGTACGGTCAATTATTAAAAATTAATTTTTAATAATTGACCGTCAAAATTAAATTTACGATCACATCTCGCGACACTATATGTATGAGGTACAAGTTCAGAGGAAGAAATCGAATCATCCAGCCATGATTCTGTAATAACGATAACATCGTAAGAACCCTCACAGGCACTGGTAAAGAATGAATGTGTTTTCGATCTTAAACCACGAGTATTTTGATAATATAAATTCAACGTTGTTGGAGAACCGTTGGAAGTATTTAGTTTAAAGTAGAAGTAATAGACGGTATGCCATTCTTATATTTGATTCTCAAGTCTCGCCATTTCTTTGGCGGACGCTTAGTTCGGAGCGCACGTCTTTATGCATTTGTAGTTGCATGGAAGTACGGTCACGGTAGATGGAGAGATTCGAAAACTATATTTTCACGCCATCATCGATAACTTGAACAGTAGAACAAATTTCATCAATTAGCTTACGGTCACGGTTAATTTGCTCTGAATTGTTGTTACACTTCGCCTTAGATGAACCAAAAATAACAATATTAGTTTTACGCTTTTCACGTTCCGAAATTTCTTGTATGATTTTTTTCAGTTTCAAAAAGAGGTATTTTTGGAGCAGACGTAATCGCTAAGAATGACTGCTTCAGGCTCTTTATTTCTTCCTGAAGGGAAGCGATAACTGAGCGCAGGCTATTCAAATTATTTCCTAAGTCGATACAATCTTTACAAGTCCAAGTAAATCCAGTTTTCAAATGAATTTTACGTGCTTCAGATGATGAGACATTAACGCAAACAATTTTATATGGCTTGTCACAAACACAACAATTAATAAATAATTATATGAGATTCCTCGGTTTTATTACAACAGACGCAAGCTGGCATTATTAAATAACTTTTACAAAATTTGGTAGTGTAAGTAGGAATAAATAAGGGACACACGCTTCACTCCAGAAGTGCCCTCCACGGAGACTTAGCGAAACAACACAAGGCAAAAATATGGGCAACGGTAAGGAACTCGAACAGATAACAAAGGAAAATCAGGATAATACACCACCCTATACATACTAAAGTAATTCTCCAAAATGCAAAAGAACAAGAGTGACATAAAGAAAACCGAAGAAAAAAGTCTGCCGTGTAAACAATAATAGACTTACCAGACGAATAACAGGAGACAAAATTATTGTTGAAATACAACAAATACACTAACAGAGAGACCTAATCTTACACTCGAAACGGTGAAAGTTACAAGAATTAACGCTAACTAGAAATTATCAAAAAAAGTAATTTTTACGGAGAGAAGAAAAATGCGTACGTATTTCAAAAAATATGAAACTGACACACGTCATTTGATGGAAATAGAAATTAAATTATGAATCCCATTGCAGTATTAAAAACGTCTACAAAAAAAATACAGATTTGGCTAGAATTCGACAGATTTATAACAATGCCTCTACAGATACTTGCTTCATTACAATTATGTTTAATGGAGAACTATGATCAGACCATTTTTTCTAATAATGGTACACAACAATACACTTTATTGACAAACAAGAGATGCATTTAATACGTTCTCGATTCCACCGATATAACACTTCACATAGTTATTTTTATAAATAAATTATGGCTCTCTTTTTAATTTCCGAACTGTAGTTTTAATTCTGGAAATTCAGTGCTCTTTGCTTCGATTAACGCTCACGTAGTTTTATCTGTGGAGGAGATAACAGTTTGCAAATATAGGAATGGCTTGGTACAAATGAATTAAATTTATGCCCTGTGGTGTCATGTTTCAATTTTTTTTAATTACAATTAAAACTTTCCTACATTGTGATAAAGGATATTGCGTACTTGACAAATGCCTGATTGGTACATTAGTAGAGTAGAAGCTTCTTTTGAAATTGATCAGTTGATAAAATAAAAATAGCAAGTTACTTCGTAGCAATACATCACTTCCTATTGGCCGCTCTGTGTATATTTTTACTCTAGAATTGTTACAGCTACTGTAGTGCAAATACTAGAACATTAAGAAATTTTTAAAATTAAATGTGACCTCAACTAACAATCTCGATCAAACGACATTTAAAAATGATTAGAATGCATACATATGTACGTACAAACATTCCAACTTTAATTAAACGATATATTCCAACAAAACTGAGATCATGAATCATTTGAGAGGAGATAATTATCTAAAGCACATCTTATCTACATTTCGTTGTGTCTCGCTATTTACAAAATTTGGATTAGTACAAACCAGTGTTGGTAGATGATAGATGAAACGATTAAATTTTTGCAGCACTCGTGCTTGTTTGTCTCCTGTGAAGGGGTTCGTCTACTCGCTGCAAAAATTTAATTGTTTTCCCCATCTTGTCCAAATCTGGTAGTTCTCGTAGAATATTTCTGCTTTAATTAAATAATTTGTTGTAATTTATGACACATAAACATGTTACAACAGTAGCTGAACAAAAGAATATAAAAAAAAATATGGATGGACAATGTAAAAATTTAGACATAAAGGGTGTATTTAAATTGCTTAGCCAAACTTTGCCAGCGCAATGTATGGAACAAACCCGTAAAAAAGGTTCCTATAAACATGTGTCCAAAAATGCTTCCTTAAAAGGTTATACGCGAATTACAGTTGCCGTTTGTACGCCCACGTACGTAAGTAATTTGTACACACAAACACATACTGACTAAAACAATGACCTATCAACACGTTGGGAAAAGGTGTCCATTGAAACAAACACATTTTTCTTTTTTGTTGTAAGCATCTTAAGTTTAAAAGCTTAGTTTACCTTCCTTTTTGTGAAATTAAAGTGAGACTATTAAGTTCTAATGTTGAAAAAATTCTGAATCGTAGAAGTTAGACTACTAAGTTCTAATGTTGAAAAAATTCTGAATCGTAGAAGTTTGATGTTACGGTAAAAAATTACTAAGAGTAGAATTAAATTTCATGGTTTTCTGTAGTGTATTAAAGAAACTATTTGAGTATTTGTAACTAAGTTACAAAAATGTTCAAGAAATACATTGCATGATATCATCGAAAACATTCAATTTACTAAACAATTCTAAATTTCTGTACGAGATATCAACCCTTATAAATTGAAGTAGCCCCAGCAGAGGTGGTTCATACTGCAAACTTATTGCACTCCAAGTTACAAGTACGCCTTTTTTTATTTTAATATATTCCAAATTTAATTTATAGAAATATACCTTGAAAGATCGCTACTTAACCACATGGAAATGATAAGCATACATAAACAATGTATTCGAGTCATCTCTATCACAGTTATTAAGGCGGACGTTAAACCATGAGACACCAGTGTTTACTGCATGTTGCGTTGTCGAAGAATGAATGAATATTGAATTGAAATGTGCTTGTGAGAGTAATTGACTAAAACATCACTTGCTGTACTTGATAATCCTAATAAGTAGACAGCATTAGCCAAGTAAACTTGCAAACAGAACGCAATAGATTACCCTCATATCGTATTTTAATAAATATTAACTCGCAAAATACTGAAAATAGGACATAACTAAGGGCGTCTGATAACAATTTGGTTATGCTCTTGCCATAAATACCGCGTTTCAAAATGAGCGTCTCTAATTGCAAGTTCTACTTACCTCCTGCTTCGGAACAGTTGCATGACAATATAGCTTGTGTTGCGTTAGCAGGCACAACAGTTATGTGGGTAGCCAATAGAATTGCTGTACCTCATATTTCGATTGGCTACACGTAAAGGATTAAATAAGAAAACGCTACCATTTTTTAACAAACGGTTGTTATAATAATTACACCTAGACCTATGCGTAAATATGACCAATATTAATTACGTTACATAGATTAGTGTAGTATATGAAAATTCTCCGTGTAATCTCATTAGAACAAATGCATTTACATCAAAATGGTGGTATCTACAACAAAAACATTTTCTACAATATTACAGAATAATAAAATATACTTCGATGTAGCAATATTATATTCATTAAACTTAACAAAAACTGAGAACTGCAGAGACTTACAAATTTGTCTTAACGAAATTTATTTAATTATATGTTACAAATAAACTAATGCAAATATGTTCTTTTCAGAGCCAACATGGCGCTTTACTTATTTGCCGCCCGCTATCCGGCAAACGCTTTTATAGCCTTAAATTCACTTTCCTTAAGCATATCATCGATACAGGCCAGTACCGAACACAAAAATGAGTTCCCTACTGGTTTTGGATTGGAAACAGGAGCCCCTGTCGCCCATCTTTGATGAGCTGACCTCGGGCGAAGATGTACTCCTATATTGGATGGACTTGGAGCAACCTGATTTAAAATTGGAAACAGAGAATGTTCCTCCCGCCCCTGAAACCCCTGACACTGACTCCGGGATGGCTGACAACGTCGATAACCTCGAGGACCTTAGCGAATGGATCAAGCAAGGTAGGTAATGGGGAATCAGTATGTGAGGACATCTTATAAGAGAATAAGAACCAATAGCACGTTATTGTTCATTCATAGAATGTTGTTTCTGTGTCCTTTTTAAGGAAATGTAGATTCGTATAGTACAAAGCAGTTTATTTGAATAATAAGATGGTGATTCTATCTCTTATAGGCATCCGCATATGCGTAATAAATTAGCATCAGGGTTTGTAGCAAGTAAAAATACATAAGATTTTTTCACGAAGTCATGAGGCTCCAATCAGAGCTGTAATGATTGACTTACGTAATCGCTAGAAAAAAAAACGGTATTTTCATTTTAACTTACGTCGTAAGAATATTAATTGAAGTGGCTCGATAACTGCATAAAAAGATAGGTTAGCAAAATGTAACCTACTTTCTCCAAGTGATATTTTAAGATTCCAAGCTGTAGTATCCTTTATTCAAATTTGAATTAACATCTGAGTAGAGTTATTACAAAATAAAAGTATAAATTGCAACCCGCGCCTTAGTTCGTCCCGTAAACACTGTACTACTTTATAGCATGACTGGTTGCCTATATGTAAGACTATTATATAGTGGGCATTGCAACGAATTGGTCAGGAGAGAAATTTTTTAAATAAAGATCCATATTATATTTTCATACAATTAATATTGTCATATTTTAACGTATTAGCGCATGTAGTAATAGAAAAGAAACTGGATATTATCAAATTTAAGGTCAAAACGTTTACGATTGGAAGTAGAAAGGCGGGTGTAGGTATACCACTATACCTCAATAATATTGTTTTAAATGAAAATCTTTATTAAAAATATATCCGGTATTAATTTGAGAATTATTCCTGCAGCAGGAAATATACGATAAGGTTTATCAGTGAGAAAAAGATTAGAATAGAAACATTATTAATGAGTAACTGCTTGTTTATCCAGATGACTGAACTTCAAGGAAATATTTTTGAGTTAGATAATTGTGAGAACACGAGAAAATTTATATTAACTTTTATTGACTATTTAGAATCACTCCACGAGTGGATTAATATTGTTTTTATGTGTGACTACCAAAAAAAAGTCGGCGTCAAATGTCATTTTAATTTTTAATAAAATAAAAATCGGTAGTAATAATTTGTGCTTGCTTAAAAACCTTTTTCGAAATTGTGGAAATCCAAATTATAAGAGCTCTATTGCCCAGTTATTTTGAAATCTATTTAATTAAAATTTGAATAAAATGCATTATTTAACCAAAGAAGACAGAAAACCCTTTATGAATATTTAAAATAAAAAATTAATTTGACTTTAGTAAAAGGTCTATACGTGCATATTTTGATTAATCAAAATCAGTTTTGTATTCTAAGTATCTTGCGCCTTTTTTTAAATGTACTTCAGCTCACGAGGCAACCTCAATTCTCTCTAGTTGTTAACAGGCCAAAACACAGCAGCTGGTACATACTGTGTTTTGGTAACAATCAAAGCATAAACTTTGTTTCGATATAGAGAAAGCAAAAAATTGCCCAGGTACCGGATTTTGAACAGGCAAAACTATTAAGAATATCCACAAATGAGATACATACATTTAAGGGTGCAATAATGCATAAAACGCATTTTGAGAAAATCCTGATTACTTTGTTTTGGCATGGGATAACCGTGTTGTTCTGTTAGCATCATAGTCATTAGCACGGTCTATATAATATTCATCATTTGAACTAAATTCAAAAACACACATCTACAAGATTCCCAGCAAGGAACTTCCTCGAACAAATATCAAGTGTTTTACATTTGCAAGAAAAACCCACATAGTAAATTGTTTTAAATACAGATATGCTGAGTATTTTAATGCAATAGCTGATATTGTTTAGTTTCTTAATAAATAATGAACAAATGTATGACGTTTACAATTGATTGTAAGATTATTACAAGAGTTATTATAAGTAACAGTTTTAATAATTTAAATATAAATATCATACATTGCAGCCCTAGTTTCAAGAACCTCAAGTTTCCAAATATGTTGAAATTTTTAAAAAAACTACTCTGCCGTTGTCATGTTCCACTTATATATCATAGCTTTTCTAATTCTCTGCTCTAGCTGCTATAATTTTTATGATAACTATAATCATTTACATTGTTGAATATTTATGTATTATACTAGTTGACAATGCAACAATTAAAACTTGGACATGAAAACGGCAAACAGGATAAATTATTTACGATTACAAACTGCATTTTTGCATTTGTTCGTGATCTTAGAAGGCTATTTTTTTACTGCACCGGTGTTCTTTTTTATCTCACTCGTAGACACTTATTCCTAAGACAATTATTGCTGTATTTACTGATTTGTGTTGCTAAATCATATATGTTATGTATATACCTCTACATACCTCTCTATGACATTATCTTAACACTACTATAAAAATAATCTAGCTGGCATTTTTCTTTAATGGAAAATTTTGCACATTTTTCTACTCTGTATATGTGTGACCGGGGCTGTAGAATAAATAATGTTCTAGATCGTGTTATTGGATCTACTTTCAATGTAATTTTTTCATAGGTTGTATTTGGTAGAATTTAATCTAGTCTTTAAAGATAATTTCACTAAATAAGAATCAAATATGTAATCCAAAATACCTCTTTATCACTTAGTTTTTTTTGTTAATTTTTCCTAAGAATGTTAGAATAATAATCGAAAAAGAAAATTATACAAATAAGAAGATAAAAAATAATACGTACAGACATTCGCGATGATAATCGCGAATGTCTGAGTTTTGAAATTTTGGCAAGCACTCTTTTCTCTCTTCTTAAATCAAATTGAAAATTGATATTAACTATTTTCTGAATGGCATGTTTTTGAATAATCCGTTAGAGCCATATTGAAGGAATTATGTAACTCGAATAGTATCTAGTTAGCGGTCCTGCTTACCAAAAATGGTATACAGCCAATATATTACTCCAATAAAGGTTTTTTTTTGACAAAATATTCCGATTACGGCTATAGTATAGAGATAGAGTAATACGGAAATCATTTTTATCGATTATAAAATCATATATGCCGATGCATTCCAAACGCCATGTTAGTGCCGATGGGCTATTTTGGACTCCACCGACAGCGTTATTAAATTCGCTCGTTTAAACGATGGTCTAAACATCTTTTCAGCAAAGGCTAATGCAACTATAGAAATGCTTAAGGTAAAGAACTAGATTTTCAAACGGTCCTTATCAATTCATTTAGGCGCTTGGACACTGAAAGTTGTTTGGCACCTGTTAAATTTAGATGTAATCAAAATTTGCTCAATTGGTAACCCATGCATTCTTTTGGGTAAAGGTCATGTGGAAATTATGCCTAACAATAGTTGAGGGTTTAGCCAAAACTGCTGAATTACTGGCAATATAATTGACGACACCGTTTTCACTCACGAAATCAATTTTAAGTGCAGAAGGCACTTTTTGCAGATGAAATGGTAGACAGCAAATAGGCAGAAAGTACAAGAGTATGCTAAAATGTTGGAAGAGCGGTGACACAATCTTTCAGTTTTTCTATACCAGAATCGCTAAATTGAAATTTGGACATGGTATCTTCCTCGCATATCTATTCAAATTATACATTATGATTAATCCTGACTGCACATGTAAACTTTAGCGACGAAGTAATAGGAGCTATATCTACTTTTATTCAGTTCACCCTTAGGCTGCGGTCTAGCGCTTCAGTTAGATCAAATATGGTAGCACAAGTGAACTTGCGAAACAATATTATTTAGAATTTCTAGTGTTAATGTGTAGATAATTTGTTTAGGAAGCTGAAGTGGCGAGGGCTGCGTAAAAGGTTGTCATCTAAGTAATTCGTTATTTGTTTCTTGAGTAACTTTTCATATATTTTAGAAAAAAAACATGTTATTAGAAATGGGACGAACATTTTCAACGCAAACTTTTTTACAAATTGGAGTTACAGTTGAAACTTCAGGTATTTATACATTCGTTAATTAAATGCGTGAGAGGATAAACTTTTATTAAATTAAATAAGTTCAAAATTTTTGTATTTATACCGTAAACATCTTTACTAGACGAGTTCTTCAAGCTCGCAAACATCGGAAAAGGAAAACTTGTGAAATCTGAGTTTGTAGAAGGTAAGTATTTAGGATTATCGTTAACAACGTTTACAAAATAGTTAAGAGAATCAGCGTTTATGTTATTAGAAGTTTGTTTGTGGGTGATCGCAGTGTTATTCACAATTGTCCATAAAGCACTTAGGTTATTTTTATGCTCCGATATAAACCTGTCATCGGCAAGTATTTTGGATTTTTTCAGTGCAGATCTATATTGAGTTTTTAGGTATTTTACATAGCCGTTAAATATTACCAACGGATACGTAGCATGATAAGTTTTCCCGCATTTTGTATAAATCGTAGTTAAACCACTGAATGTTAAATTCGCTTTCGGTAAGGTATTTAGTTCGACTAAGTAAGCTTAACTTTAATGCATTTAATATGATTCATAGCTAGGCAACCCGTTTCGCACAGTCCGAATTAACTACATTAAGTCTTTACTTATCGGATATTGCCGCTCTTTTAACTTATTTACGACTTCGATAATTCTCGAGAAGATTCTACATAAATGTATTTTTTTTTTATTTATTTTTTAATTTACCTATTCTTTACTAAAATTTCTTGAGGACAAATTTTTCGCAGTCTACTATCCGTTTTGCGCAATAGAGGTCGTAACGGGACGTATATTAAACAATTTTCGATAGTTTCTCCGATTGGTTCACTTGAGCTTTATCACAAAAACTAATTTATTCTAGAACGTGAGGATTAACAATTTTGAAGCTCTATTTCCGTTAAGTCTCCTTACGAGTTGAGTGTGTTCCGAAGTTCACTCTGGTGTAGAAGTTACATTTTGCCTTGAGGAAAGCCTTTCGCTTAATTTGGCGGCTATAAATTCACTCAGAGAAAGTATTTAGTTTTCTTAGTTAAGAAAATATAGTTTCAAACACAGTGTATCGCAAGACGTAAATTTATACGGCTTAGCGTATCGAACTTCGCCGTTTAACCCAACGTGGTGAAATCTTCATCTTTCCGTGCGTGAGAACTCTAATCTAGTATTAGGTATGTATGATGGGACAAAAGTATGCTTGGACGGCCGGCAAGCGACGAAGCAGTATGAGCAGTGTACACAGGGTTCGCTTTCGTACAGGTTTATTGCGTTTCGTCCAAGTTTGCTTTTGTGCCGTCGTACATGAGCTTTTCCTTTCTTTGTGAAAATTTTCGTCCTACGGTTAACTTCTCCGTTCTCTTGGAGGGCATATTTATCCCGAGTCCAGTATTAAGTACTTTTGGAGGGCATATTTTGTCTAAGTCCAGTATTAAAGTTCTCTTAGAGGGCAAATAATATCCAAGTACCGATTTCGGATTGCGTCCGTCGTAGACTTGATAAAGCCTTGTAGTAGTGGCGACCGAGACTATAGCCCGCTAAAGCGTCCAGCTACCGTGAGTGACCTTTTCTACTCAATACGACGAACAGATCAGTAGATCCGCAACATTGGTTCCAACCTAAGGGGTGTCAAAAATACAATTCATATTACTTTTTTTTTTATTGTAAATCAACATTTCACCTAAATACTCTATTTATTTTTTTAAATATTTCAAGTTATACTGTTGCCTTTTTTTTGTTAAAGAAATAATTCCTAATAGAATTTGATATTACGAGGAGGTTATCAGATTATAATGCTTATAAATTTGGAATATTGTTAAAATTTTACAGATTACAGTAGGGCTCGTGGATAGAATTAAACTTGTCTTATTATTCTTAAAATCCTTTAGATGTACAGGTTAAAACAAGATTTTTAGTGCATTTTATTTCTTATTTTTAAATTAATTTTTGATTTATTTATGTATATAATTCACTATTATCTACCGACCCTATTGACTAAAGTCAGTTTATTATAAAGCCTCGAGCTAGGCGTGTCAGGTAGAGAACCATCTTTATTTTTTTAGGGGGAAAAAAAACGAATAAGATTCAAATAAGATCTTGTCAGATAAACGAACCCGTGTGTACTCGCACTAATATAGAATATTCCCATACAAGTTGGTTATATATATTTATATAAAACAAAACCGTAAAACAATTAAATCTACTTTTTTTTCTTTTCTTTTCGTTTCTTTTGTATTTCATTCCCGGACTACTTCTTACTTACTGTCACCAAGTCGCGAATTCTCCAGCGTCTTTTTTGGCGACGTACCTCGGTTCCCACGGCCAAGCTCTACGTAGGACATTCGTGCTTCCAAGTGGGTAGCGCCTCCCTGTTTAGGTGTCTCCTGCCGCGGCAGCCAGAATTTAACCACTGCGACCTACGACCGTCGCCGACTGGGCATAGGAGCCACGAATGATTTTGTTTATCCTACTTTGTTATCAACACCAGAAGGACACATAATAAGACAAACTTCAGAAGAGTAGGTAATTGCGGATCTGTTAAGCGTTAAGATATTTGATTTCTCCTCTCCCTCCCCCCTCTCTTTTGGCCAGAAGGCATAGCAAGGTATCTATATATGTCACATTTAATTACTCTTTGCCTTGTAGTCCCACAATATTTTATTAAAACTTTGATCTAACCTCATACCTACTGAACAATAGAACCATTATTGGTGTCGCTAAGTAAATAATCTTTTCTGAAAATTTTTTTTTTTAATTTTCTGAAATTAAACAAAATTGAAAGCACAAGTTAGTTTTTAAATGACAACAATTGAGGGATTCCCAGCAGCTTTAATCTGATTATTGGAAATATAGAGCGAAGAAGGCAAAAGAATTTTCTACTTACGAATACTGAATAATGTATTACGAATAATGTTTCTCAGAAGAGTTTACATAAAATATCTTATTAACGATTTTATAAAACTAGTTGTTAATATTAAGACAATATTTACAATTTTCAAGAATTAGTTAATTTTATTAATATCCCAATTCTAAATTTTGCACATTTAAAATTATTTACTAATACTAAATTTAATCTTTAGTACCTTTCTGTAAATGGTTTATGTAGCTTTATTGATATAAAGATAAACACGACGATTAGATCTTGAAATTTGAGAATTAAAACAAGATGCAAGAGGCAGCACCTTAAAGTCAGCATGTTTAAATATATCTGTTTTATCAAGTTCTGCATACAATCAATTTAAAATATTCTTACAGATCCAAATTTAATAATGAAATCAATATCAAATCAATGAATGGTAGACTAGCAGATGACTTAATGTACTAGTGTTACTAAATCTGCCAAAATGACAAGATACGTACATTAATTTGTAGAGTTTCGTAGTTTTAAAATGTGATAAATCATATGTCTTTGCAATGAGTTAGTGCTATCGAGGGATGTGTACTGAATTGCTCAACTTATAGCAAAGATCTTCTGAACCTGAAAATTGGCCAATTATTTGGAGCTGTTGGAGGCAGCCCAAAAGATATCCAACAGATTTCAAAAAATGAATTATTGAAAAAAGTCAATGGACTGGAGAGGTAAATTAAGCTTTTTTGAGTTCTAAAAATGTTTTGGTTTCTATTTTGTTATGATTAGGCTTACATGTTATGAAAATACAAGGAATCAAAAATAGAGTGCATCTTATATCAGATATATGTACATATATTATGCTTCCTTTGTAGAAAATGTACATTGGACCGTGAATTGCGGCACATATATTAGATATGTACGTTTGATACGACAACAAATACATTGATTTATTTGGTTTGTCCGAAAAATATGACTGGTTAGAAAAAGTTCAGTTGTATCATGGCAATAACAGGATCGATATACGGTAACTTCTGTCTTTGAGCCCAAGAGGTTCCATTATTGTTTCGGCTTTAGATTCAGAAAGTTGCATATCTCTTACGAGATCATTAACTTCATACTGGCATATCTAATGCGGTTCATTTATATTCCACTATTTGTACTTGATTGGTGTGAAATCCTTGTGTTCTCTGCTATTTCATTTTCTACCATATTTCCACTGGATTGACCTAGATAAACGGGAAATTAGAGATCAGGAGAATGAGGGACCGGTTACTTGTTTTTGCTGTTCAAGCTAATCGTATTAGTTCGTATTACTACCAGTCCATTTTATGGTTCTATGGTTCTCGCCACATCAGTATTCCATACCTGTCGTTCATTCCCCATTTCGATAATCCAAAATAGTCCAGATATCCTTCTCCAACATTATAAACATCGGTCTCCTTTTATTTAAGAACGTTATTTTGCCACAAATATAACAAAATCTGTTGGGATCTACTTTGCACCTTCTTATGGACATCATTAAAACAGAATTATTGAATACTATTGCGTATACTGGGTTCATTGGTTAAGGGAGACTCAACAAACTGGAAGTAATAGCAAATTAAACAATTTTCAGTGTTTATGAGTTACACGTTTTATTTTTGAGTTTAAGATGATATTTCTTTTAGCAAAATTCTGAATATTCTTTTCTACAATGACCTAGCGCAATATCTAACCGACAGCTATGATGTTAATGTTAATGATAATGATAAATGTTCAACTTCGACCCCCCTTTCTCAAAATTCTGATCTCAAAGCTGCACTTCGTTTACAACCAAATATTTCTTTCTTAGATTCTTGTCCCGTGAGTAATAATTTGGATGTTAAAGGATCAAAATGAATTTTACTTTGTGGAGGTTTTGAGTTTTTTGTTGAAATAGTTTTATAATAACATTAAATATTTTATTGGGAAATTTTGAAAAATGTCTGTTGTCGAAACTTGTTTATACCATCTCGATTTTTTTTACAATTTATGTCCATAGTTTACTACTTGTATTAAATCAAATACCTTTCGCTCCCGTAATGACGATGTCCAAATTTTTAGGTAAATACAATAAATGTGAGTAAACAGCATATATAACATCTTAGAGAGTTAAGATCCGCCTTGAAAGTTTCTGCTGGAACCCGAAAGGTAGTGTTACTGTATTGTGCTAAATTTTCCTAACTTAGACAAGTTAGTGGGACTATTTATGAACAAGTTAATGAAAACATTTGTCATTTTACAAACAACGGAACGTGTTAAAGATTTCTATCTATATATTTGTCATTAATAAATATACAAGCCCCGAATTCAGTCCCAAGCAATTAACGCGTACTGTGCTTGTCTTTGACCTGCATTCTGAATCCGAAGATTGTGCAGTTATTAACCGAAAAGAAAAAGAAAACAAGAAAAAGTAGGCGATGTAAGTACTTACCTGAGAGAAGTACCTGTGGAGAGATTAAATTATGCTCCTATTTTGTCCCATTGTGCTTCTTTCACTTTTGTTCGCATGTCGGAAAGGCTTGTACAGTGCCACACAGCGTAACTATGTTTCGCACATTCCTAGACACGTGGGATGAGCGTACCGTTCGTTTGTGCTGCGTTAAATTTGCGCCCGGCGCAAATTAGAGTAATTGATCAATAATTACTTAATATTTAACATAAAAGGAAATAAGTAGGTGTAGAATTATCGTATTTTAATCATAATTCTAAATTAATGATGACATTGCCGTAAAATATCATTAAATTTTCAAAAATATATGTGTAATAATATTTAAGCTTCTGAGCCATTCCCACAAGATGGCATCATATTGAATTGAAAAGATCATTGTTGTTTTCCCACCACCTTATAAACTCGTAAAATTTCATTTAAATCTGATTTATTACCTTATGGAGATTAGATTTTGGCTACTAGCTTTTGTGAATGTTACCTTTAAGAGGAAACTGCAAATTAACCAATAGGAACTGAATTCAGTCACCTCTTATTTGAAGATGTAGAAAAATGTAAAAACGCAATTTCCGTTGGAGCAAAACAAATATACAAATGTTATTTGTCTGTATAACAAACTTTCACCAACAAGCAATTTAAATTTTCCTTTTTAATTAGTCTATAAAATGATGTCTAGATAGCAAAATCAAAGACAATACGCTTATAGCATTATTTTTACGCCGCCAAAATCGTGTTTAAGGACCAAACTTACGAAAAACACCGACACATATGGTATTTTCGGAAGGAGATAAAAAGAGTACTTCCTTGTTGGCGAGTGCACAGTAGCGCTACCACGCGGTAGACATTTCTCTTAGTTCATATCAAGGATAAGAAACGTGTTGGAGACGGCGACTGACAAAACAAGTGTAGTAGTAGGAGATCGAACTCGCAGGCTTAACACTACTATCTACGTATCAGTTCGCTAGCAAATAGGCACCAAAACGCATCGTTTTCGCTCGCTCACATTCGGTGACGTTCTGCTTCTCTGATTTCTATCCAATTACGAATCCGAAGCCTTCTCAAACGAGTCGTCCTTTATTTCCGCGTTTTAAATAAATTTTGTGAAAGTGTTCGCCCAAGTAGCAAATCATAAGCCAGGGTGTCGCTGTTCTCGATGCTCCGTGCAAATGTCCAACACGGTCAGCGTGTGTAGCATGAAGTGCAACTACCATTACACCTGGAACCGCGAGATCGTTTTCAATTCGCAAAAATTGGTGAAAAGACGTTGAGGGACTGGAAGATTTCTCCGCCCGTACCAATTTAGAAGAACCAACGCAAAGACTGCCATACTGCTTCTCTTCATTTTTCTCAATTAATATTAATTTCTATTATCGTACAACTTAGATTAGTTGACAACATATTCTACGTATTTACTTGTAACATATTCGTACTCATATACTTCTACGAATTATCTCCGTGTTTGACCTTAGACAATCGACGTGATGATGGCAGTAAGTTACGGTAGGTTTATAATTTTATAAATATCCTCTCAAAATGCATTTCTGAACAGTCGATGTTAATTTTCGATGTTGCTAACAGAAGGCGTGCAAAAGCAAACACGAACAAAAACCTTCGAGTTTCTTCAATCCTGATTTATTTTTAAAACTAGTTTTCTAATGGCGCTAAATTTAACTTTCATCTTCATTTGCTATGCAGCTTTACGCAAGTACCCATTTTAAATGGTCCATAATCGCTGTATTTTTGTTATTCCAAGAGTCGAGTAAAGGACAGTTATCGGACAGTCTGCATTTATCCTTCGTCGTTGCTGTTACCAAGTTATTTCTACGTTTTTAAAACAAAATATAGATAATTTATTGCCATGCATAGTCTTTCGTTATCAACATTTAACATGCAGAGTTAATTTTACCACTATAAACGTAGTGTATAGTAACGGATACGTTAAATAAATATCAATATAGTCAATTGATGTTAATAACACAAACACACAGCAATCTGTTTTCTTTGCTATTTAGGTCAAATACCTAAATTTGATAGAAATATTTGGAAAATCCACTTTAAGTTCTTTGCATTTTTCTGCAGAAATATTAGTTGGACATTTTACTTGTCCAGATAAAAATTGAAGCACAACAGAGTTTTACTATGAAAGTATATTCTAGAATAAAAAAAAATATATATAATTCTAATAAAGCTTGATTGTAAGGTTCTAGTACGTGTTGAGATGCACAGAAATTACCATAACTACAAGTCTTACACACTATAAGCTAGTGGTCAATGACGAATGGGTGTAATATGGTTACTATTTTTTGCCAAGAATTCGCAATACTATTTCAAAACATATTTAGGGCGTGTGTATTCGACTGCGACACCTAATCGAGACTCAGAAAAATCTTCTCTGTACGCCAAAAGCACCAATTCCCAACTTTAAAGTACATTAGAGGCTCGCTAATCCAGAGTAATTATTGCACGTGGTAACCGGAATCATCGAAAAATACGAACCATTGGAACCGCTTGATACGTTCCAATGTTTTAATTTTTCAATTTAAGTTGACAATAGAGCACGGATTTCTCTTTACATTAAGCTGGGTTCACACTAGCCAGACTAAGCCAATTTAGCGCGTAGTCCAAATTACCAAAGCACCTTTTTGGTATTGGCTCACCCGAGGCGACCTCGCTTGCAAGGCAGAAGCTACCGCAAAGTAAGTCTACACCACTTCGTGAAACAGCCTCGCGAAGTGTGGACTGGGGTTTATAAATTAACCTGTCTGTTCCATTCCTGAAAACTCTGGTTGCTTTAAAAAAAAATGATTAAGAAAATACACATTTAGGAACTTGAAAAACGCCCAGAAATAATAAGTAAAATAATGCTAATGCAGCTTCTCGCGGAATTGATGGAATTATCGTGCACCTTTAAATCGAAATACAAGTGCTATATTCCACTACTATTTTATGCACTTTTGAGCCTTATTAGCTAGCTGGTTTTTAAAACGGAGTTATATCACCTATTTCATTAAAGCGTGGTGAAAGTAAAGAAATAATTTGAAAGACATTGCTGGCAAAAAATTCTTAACTCTCAACAGCTACAAAACTCGTAACTATAGCGTACGAACCAGACCCCAACTCGCTTCATGTGCGTCACATAAGCTCAAATTCGGATTATAATATGCATAAGATGTAGTACGACTACATCTGAATTACTGGGAAATCAGGATTGATGATGTACACTGCCGTTCAGAGAAGTTCGGTCGGTTGGTAAAAAACATGAAAAGGTTACAGAAACAAACGAAACTAAAAACAAAATGCAATTTTATTGTATGTACAGGTAAAAAAGACAAAAATAAATAAATAGAAAGTTATTCTTGCCTAATATAACATACTGAACATTATATTTTTTTTTCGTCGAAAAAACCTCCTTTGCTGTTAATCACCGCTCGAACTATTCTAGGCATTCTTTCGATAAGTTTTGTTAAAAGCGATTGTGGAATATTAATTCATTCATGTTGCAGAATATTCCGTAAATGTTCTTGTGAAGTTGGGCATATTTTTCGGATCCTCCTGTCCAGTTCATCCCACAACAACTCTATAGGGTTCAAATCTGGGCTTTGTGGGGGTCATGTCAGTACTTTCAGGGTGTGCTGTTCTTCTTGCTCCTTTAGATAGTTCTTACACACTAACGTAGTGTGTTTTGGGTCGTTGTCGTGCATGAATGTAAAGTTACAACCTATTATACGCAATCCTGATGGCACTGCATGATTCTGGAGTATTGCAAAATAATTTTCCTTCCTCATTACACCCTGCACTCTGCATAAATCTCCCGTCCCAGCAAAGGAGAAACATCCCCACACTAACACGGAACTACGCCCTTGCTTCACTGTAGGCACAATGCAGTTCGGGATCACTTTTCGGTTTTAGATCTTCGAACATAAACTCTTCGATTTTGCCCAAAAACCTTAAACTTTGACTCGTCACTCCAAAGCACGTGTTTCCAATTATCTAACGACCATTCTAGATGAGAACGGGCCCACTGTAGCCGTTTTGCTCTGTTGCCCCGACGTAATAAGGGTTTTCGAATGGCAATGTGTCCATGAAGGTCCGCTTGTTGAAGTCGACGTTTTACCGTACTCGCCGAAACTTGTTCTTCACGGCCGCGGTTGACTTCGGCTGCTATTTGTGGCGCTGTTAATTTTCTATTGCGTTTGCTTAATAATACAATTCTCAAATCTTCAGCTTTTGTTGTTTTCCTAGATGCTCCAGGACGAACACGATTTTCTATAGTTCCAGTTGTCCGATATCGCTTTATGATGTCATTTACTGTTGAACTTCTCATATTATTTTTTCAGCAATTTGTCGCCCCGAATATCCTTCTTCAAACAGCGTAATAATGCGTGAACGTTATATAATAGATATAATAGATTTTTATTGTATGACCGAACTTCACTGAACGGCAGTGTAGTTACAATAGCTTAAACGTAATTTGACCATCATCTTATTGCTGTAATAACTAAAACTGGCATTTCCTCGCGTCGCGGTAAGGTTGTAGTATGTGCATACCCAAACAAATTAACGATGGGAAAAGAGAATACTAACATCTGGTACCGATCGGAGATACATGATGGATAAACATATTCATATATACCACATATATAAGTGTAGTTGTAAAGTTATAACACTGTGCTCAGTATAATAACATAACGTAAACAATAAAATAATCCATTTTTATTTTATTTAAATATATTGTAAAACACGTATTTTCTCAACAGATAAACTCATTTACTTTTCCAGTACACACTGAGAAAAATTTGGTTGAGCAAACTAGAAATTGGTTGACTGAACCAACTTGTTAAATATATTTAACACTCCAGACGGTTTAAAACAACAGCATTCAATTGGTTGAACCTTTTGAACTGGATCAACTCTAAAATGAACGTTCAACCGACCTACATTAGAATGTCGGTAGAAAGCAAAAAAAAAATGAATACGTGTGCATTGAAAACGGAAAGTAAAATAGGTACAAAGTTGAATGTGTGTTGTTTTAAATAAAGAAGGATGTCTTTATGTAACTTTGTTTGTGTCTCGAGGTTAATCTCAACCTAACATGAATAAAACTAACTGCAGACTTATGCATTGCCGATCGACGGTTGCCGCTAATATTAACTTTGCCCATTCGCGTACTACGTGCTTACTTCACCGCACTTATTAGCACGTGGTTTAATGTTAATATTTCCGGCTCTTATTGATGTACACAGTTGTAATTTCCTAACATTATAGTTATATTTCCTCTAATACGTTCAATATCGTTTTTATAGATCGATCAAATTTTTGCAAACATTTGCAATCCATTACATTATTGTTTTTCATAATTTTTTGCTAATTTACCAGAAGCAAAGAATTTTTTTAATCAAACGCAATTAACTGCTTTGTCAATACGCGTATTTATAATTCAGAGATGCACGTTTTACTTAAGCACCGTTGAAATGGTAATAATTACTATTTCTTGTGCTTACGAGGATGCCTTCAGCTTTGTAGTTAACATCCGGGTGTAATTATACAGTCAGTTGTGACATTTACAATTTTTTATATCTTACTCCCAAATAACACATTTCGTTGCGTTAAACTTAAAATCATTACAACCAATGGCGAATTTAAAATCTTATATAGCATTAACCATATGAATTTTTGTTCGCTTTATTGGAGAGCAATTAAAAAGGAGTTGATTTTTAGTTTTTGGCTGTGATCGCAAATAGAGTAATCAATGTTTTTTTTTAGCTAATTTTAATGTTTTTTGGGGCGTAGTAGATCTTTTTTTAAATCCCCCAAACTTATCATGTTTAGTATATTTTTTGCTTATCAAATAGTTACTGGTTGTTTGAATGAAATGAATTCTATTACCTTAAAATACAGATAATTAGATTTCATTTTATTTCGATACAGCCTTGCAAAAAGTGCGTGCTGTTAAGACTTTCTTTTTTAAGTGCGTACTAAGTTATAAAAAAACATCGATCTACTATACAATAGTGTTAAATTAATAAGTTGTATGTTTAAATGTAGTCGTTCAGTACTAGGTTGTTTGGTTGGAATTATTTTAGGCTAGTGTTGAAGGACTTATGTTATACATCAATGTAACAGTAAGCATAACACAGTATTACCTCCAGCTACATTATTACTCTAAAGCAATAACATTAGTTCTTTATACCAAACGAGTAACTAGACACTGATTAATTACTTTTTATTGTTACCGTCAACTAAATTTTTAGCAAGGGAAACGTCATAAGCTGTTACAGGTCGATATATTTACAACTGTGGCCAATAAAACGAAATACTTTAAACTTTGCAAAATGATATTGAAATACACTGACTACATTATAAAATTCTTCATATAAATTAATTATATGTACGGCCTTCTGCCTGAGGCATTTAGGCATTGTGCCCACCGATGCACCCCAATGCATCGATGGAAATTTTTTACCGCTTTTTTTATTTTGCGTTTCAAATAGCGTTTCGGAGGCGTGTTTGTGACCATTTGGTCCAGTTTTCACAAAGTACCACAACTATTCAATTGGATTTAGATCGGCAGATTAGTCTATTTCACGGTGGCACAATTAATTTTCGTGTTTTTCTTTAGTTTCTTGTCCTTATGTGGCAGGAGCGTTCTTTTATTAGAAAAAATATTTTCTAAAAGTCCTGGTTTATTTTTATCCAGATCCAATTGGTAATGATTAGCATTTAAAATAGTAACCAGTAGAATGCGAAATGTACGGGGTTTCCCAAATCTAAACATCTGCAGACAACAATTAACGATAATAATTATTTGTTGAAATATTGCCATTGAAAAATACCCTTTCAATTTCGACAGACTTCAGCATTCTCATCATCTACCAATAAGTATAGTAATGAATCATAGTTAACAAGAAATTATAAGATGTGATTGTATTTTTATTTGTGTATACTCTATGGCGCCTATTACTTTGGGAAAAGACGCAATTTAAAATTAGTTCCCTAAATTGTGTCCCACAAAATTCTAGATATCAATATTATATAATCAACATTTTTCTTTTTGCTGTTGTGCACACTTATCCAGCTGTTTATGGAGATAACATAATGTCCTAAAGGTATTTACTCTTCTGTGGAATACAGTCATTTATCATCATATGCAATAAATACTCTAATTTGTGAAAGGGCACCACGAAGTTAACAAACTGTATAGCGTTTGGAATGAAGACCGTCCCGTAATGGCATGTCATTTTTATGTTGATAAAAAGTGTTGAGCTAATTATTAATGTGGTTTCACTTATGTACGTCTTCTGAAATGATTACCTATTATAAGCTGTCCAAAATTAAAGCAGAATTACAGAGTTTCTATAATCATTACATTCTAATTACGAGCTATTAATTTAATCCGTTTACAGAAGGTGGAGGCTGTAGCTGTTTACATCAAATATGTACATACATACAAGCACTATTTGCATTCTTAGCGTATGAATTAATTTACCTTGTGATAAAAATACTATAATAGTCGTAGTAGTTGTTTCTTATGAATACATTAATAGTGATAAAGCCTACCGAAGCTGGTTACAAGTTAATTGATCCACTGGCTTTAACCGCTATTAACATTTTTTAGTTGCTGGGCTAATTTATCATATTTGTACAAGTACGACAATAAAGAAAAATATGAGTATTTCTTGGCCTTGACTGAGAGTAGGTTAGCTACTGTTGACTATACGTAAAATAAGGAAAGTATTTTCATAGGAAGTGGTGCCGCTTATCTTGGACAATGCAGTTTAATAACTGGAGTCGCTTTTTCTAACAACAAAATTCCATTCTACTTCAGGCTGTTACGTATATATCCCCATTACATAAATTTGTTTAAAATATACGTTATTCTTATAGTGTTAACAGAAATATAGCGTATTCTTGAATAAAAAAATGTTAAAAGGAGCTTATGATATTCTTAAATCAAATAAAAAAAAGTATAAACCCTTGAAACTATAAAATATCGACACACTCCACAAATTGATTGATTAAATTGGGAATAATTCTTTAGACAATTCGTAAATTCCCATTTTCATTCAGCTACGAATTTAATCAATTAATTTGTGTGGTGTGGGGTGTGCCGATACTTTAGTGTTTGACCGGCAGTATTTCTCATCATTTTTTTTTTCAAATCAAATATACACTGGATTTATATTGATAACGTCTTCTATTTAAGGCGAGATCTCGTGATAATCTTAAACAATCCCTATTCCTATATGTCACTTCTAATGAATGACACCCAGCCAAAGGCAGAAGAAGATTCTACAACAGATTTGAAGAATATCTCTACAAAGAATTTAGTACATTGAAAGAAAAGAACGTTGTATTAGAAACAAAAAGTATGGAAACCTTCCAATTCCAAATTCTAACAACAAAAATTATCGGTTCGCTGGTTCATCCTCTCACCAAAACTGACTGTTACACAAGATCAAGGAGTCAAGGAAACAACTTTTAGTGCGAGAAACGAAATTTACTAACAGAACTTCTTGGCCAAATAAACCAGAAAATTCGATTTAATTGCATTGTTTAAATTTTAAAAGCTCCAGGAAATTCATTAAAAGATCAATATAGCTGTTGGTTAGGGATTGCGATAGATCATTATTCATCATAATGTTCAATATTTTGTGATAAGAAATGTAACTTATTTAAAATGAAAATAAAATACTGCTGTAACTCGTGAACACTAAAAATTGTTTAATTTTATAGTTGTTTCAATTAACAAAAGAAAATAAGATAGACATCCACCCCGAGTTATCAATTAATTTTTTTATTTCGACTTTGGTTACAATACAGATATTAAATTAATACACTTTCTTACGTGAGTAAATAAATGTCATAAACAATATATTTAAAATAAGTAATGGTTTTGTATTAATTTTACTTATTTTAAGAATGCACATCGTGATTTTAGTTTGAATATATCGAATACTGCTATAAGCAGCAACGCTTCCTTTTAACGATATGCACTCAAGTAACATTTTGTTCGAATAAATTTGAATGAACAAAACAAATTTCTCCTGTCATTTTTGAGATAACAATAACAATTCAAAGGGAAAAAAAAAATAAAGTGAATAACAAGTATTCTGCTTGCATAATGTAAATTTCCTTTGTAGAATTTCTTCAATTAGCATAAGTGTTTGCTTGACACCACCAAGATTTACTTCGCACGAGCCTTGTCTTCTTGGAGTATTTCTTCCATTCTTTAATTATGACATTGTTATGCTGCTGACTACTGGAGGGTCTGGGCGCCTCCGAATACGTGTGTCTAACAAATACCAGAGATATTCAGTTGTGTTCATATCTGGAATTGGTGAAGGCCAATCCATTGATATTGAATGAAGTTCTTGATGATGACTGCGATACGGAGCGTAGTGTTATCTTGCATTAACATAAAATTTTGGTCTAGCTATAAGCAACCGGTATAACATAATGAGAGAGAGTGGCTAGTTTTCCTGGAGCTACCACGACATCTGTTCTTTCACCAAGACAAATTCCGCACTGAACTATCGCAAACCTACCACCAGTTTTGTTAACTTCACAGTAGCTGCAGAATGGCGTTCAGGTGGGCGTCGGTACACACGTACTCAACCATCGCAACGGTTAAATGAAATCGTGAAGAGTATTGGGCTACAATGTCGAAGTTACCAAAGGACATGCCCACGAACGAAATTTAAACGACACGTTATATGATTCGCAAGCTTCTTGGTCTCAGGTTCGGAAATCTCCTATCCACGAGTCGTTCTCCGCTCGATTTAAAGATCTTTTGCTGTGCGCGAACGCAAAAATGATAGAACTAAGATCGATCCTGAGAACCTTGTCCAATGTGTCTATTATATTCTCCGATTTCTAGGTATATGATGAATAGCAAGGGCGATAACATTAAAATTTCTCGCAACTTATGGAATACCTGTGCCATTCCAGATAACAACTACAACGGGTCCAACTGTTGACCCATGCAGATTACCATATTTTAATGTAACCGGTATCCAACTTTCTTTTTGATGAACTGTAAATATTTATTACTATTTCACAGTAAACTATATTTTTAATTTACATGTTGAATATTTAATTTACTTTATTTCTTGTAATTCCTTTGAATTGGTATTATCTCAAAAAAGATTGAAAATTTTATTTTATTTCTGCAAATTTATACTACTACACCTTAAGTTGTTGACACACGATCAAGTGTTCCAATTATTTTGAGTAGTGTATTTTGAGTACAATCAAATTTCAAATGAAGCATATGGTGAATTGAATTATGAACTTTTACAAAACAACTCAAAGTACTATGGTGTAAAACAATAGTTACTAATTGGACCTTTCAATTTTGTACCACTTACTTTAAAAATGAATTGTGCGATAACATACAACAACAACTGAATATCTTATTTGCACCACTATAACATGTAAACATTAATGTAGATGTA
>LR737395.1:759746-840990 GCA_902655005.2 Marronus borbonicus
TATGCTAATTCAGCACATATTTCTTTATCTACGTATTTCTGCCATAGCAAGCCTTTAAAATAAAAAGATTTTAATCTGTGAGCTGGTTATTGTTAATATATCACGTTGCCAACTATTAAACGTATATTATCATATGACCTCGTATATATACACTATTTCAGAAATCAGTTAGCAACAGTAATAAACGGTGTTCAAATATATATATTTTAACAGAAGTTATTTGAATCTCCCATATACAAAAAACTAAAAATAAATCATGCAACTGCAATTTATACTTAAGTTATCACGAATACACGGCTAAACTATAGAATTTGAAAAGAATAAATATGGGAGCCTAGGAAGCCTGTTATTGGCTTCCTTTTCTACAGCGAACTTTATGATGGAACCTATTGAAAATAATTGAATGTGTACTAATTTTTTATCACTGGACAACGACATAATAAAAGAGAAGCTCTGCTAATGTTCTAGAACGTGGCACAATAAGACACTCGTATTTGTTTTAGATATGTAAAGACTGATGGAATCTTGTATAAGACAACCAGAAACCTAGGAATAAAAAATATTAAAGAAAAGAATATGAAACTTTACGATCTTAGTAACGTTTCTGCAAAATATTATACTAAAAGTGCTTATTTGATTAGGACCCGTCATCTCTTTAAATAAATAAATATTTAGCCTAAATAATTAATAGGTACGTACTTTTACACGTTCAGTACTGCAGAGTCAGAGATAACTCTTAATATGCTTGAAAATTTGAATTTGAATTTAACGTCCTCGAACACGAATATCATTTTGAAAAACGCTTATCGGTTCTCGTTACAGAGATATTCACGTAATCATTCCTCTTTTACATATTACTTTATGAAAGCGTTAAAACAACAAGCCCTGTTATCTTACCTTAAGCCAAAAAAAAATCTCTAAACAATTTCCTATCGTTTCTGAACATGATTCCATATGCTTCACCATAGATATCGAATCAGAGGGTTCTCTTCTTTTCCTAGATGTTCTCGTACACCAGCGCCCTGACGGGCAAGCGTATTTACCGTGTTACCGATCGCATCAGCAAGATCCTCTTCAGGAACAACATAAAAACCATCTTCAAATTGTTAGGCTACTTTCTCACCAAAGATCGCAATCATTTAGAAACTCCTGGTTTCTACCAGATTCCATATTCGTGTTGTAGCGAGCATGTCGGTGTAATAAAGCGATCGCCCAGCTCGCCTTAGTGAAGCCAAAGAAAGTGTTTTGTGGGGTCTCAGATTAAGCAACTTTTCATTGATCTCAACTTCGAGAAACTTTTTCAAAATCAAGAAATACAGATTCGGGATGCGTTCTGTCAAATGGCAGAAAACTTCCTTGGAAATGAGAAAACCGAAAACTGTAAGAAACTGTTTGAGGACAAGTTGGCTTTGTTTCATGGATTCGGCTGCAATATGAATTTCTTCCCTAATAAGTACAAGCAATAATGAGCACAGCGAACGTCCCCATCAGGACATTGCCAACATGGAGAAACGATATCAGGGTAAATGGTCCACCTTAATACTGGCTGGTTATTGTTGGAAGCTCATCAGCTCTCCTCGTTAATTAGGACAATGTCTAACTCGGGCCAGAATGCAGATATACGGATTAATACGTATAGTCTAGCTCAGCACAAAACAAAATAGACCTACCTTTTTGGACGTTCCAATTCCGCACGCACGTTTACAGTGTGTGTCTAGCGAGTCATAGTAAAATTGTCCCTTACGGTTTGTGCAGCGGTGGATATATCGAAAAGGATCGCCGCAAACCAATTACAGATTATCGGATTATTTTGTGCCGAGATGAGTGTCGCCTGTTAATTATGTTAACTTTATTTTAGTTCTTATCACCATTTTACAGTAACAAAGAATTTCCTTTGACGATCTTTTATGGCCGCAACTGTATTTCAAATATTTTATTAAGCATTCATTATGTTGCAAGTTGTTAATTACGAAACTGAAAACATTGCTTAACATCGAATGTAAATGAGTAACTATAAATTTACTACGTTTTTGTACCGAATTAATAATTCAAAGTGCATTTACTTAAAAATTTTAAGGATAAATAATTTATACATTTCTACGAATTCTAACTCACTACTGCGCTACCTGAAAACTAATACGAATAAAAACGAATACCGCACACTTGAGCGAGCACATGCATTTTCTCGCTAGCACAAATCAAAATGATAAATTGTAATCGCCTCGTTCCGCTAGAATTGAATTTTAGTTAATTCCAAGAAATTCGTTTCTCTTCAGAAAAAAAATTTTCAAACACACACATACTTATGCTTTAGAGCGTCCGCTTGCAACCGACCAATCGGTCGTAGAAAGAAAATTGAGTCCACTCAATGGTTAACAAGAATTAGCGCTTCTAATTGCAGCGACCTATTTTTACGATTAAAGTTACGAGCTGGAAATTGCGTAAACAATCGATGCGTACGCTAATCTTTTCATCGTTTAACCCTTATACATAGAAATGCACAGCAATATCCATCTCGGACGTCAGGAGTCTCGCACATCTTTCATCTGCACATAGTTGCAAACGAGAGGTGTACGAGAGTCCAGACATCTGTGATGGATATGGTGTACCTATAACCCTCTTTGTTATGAAAGAATACTGTTAAGAGTCTTAATTGTCCTAACCTTCTATTTTAATTGTATCAATTGCTTAAAGTAAATGACAACAATGTTGGCGATTTGTTCTTAATTTGACATGGGAATTTAAATAAACAAAAAGCAAAGTTTAAATACTATTATTCAAGAAATGAAGTAATTGTTCGAAAAAGGATCCACCTGTTCATAAATTACTAACAAACTACTAACAAAAAGCCTAGCAAAAAATAAAGATAAGTTTCTACAGATCAAATAGATATTAATCAGTTCTATCCAACACCTCTGTGTTATGAAGCTATAACAATAGCTATTTGGAATAAGTAAGTAAAGTAAACAAAAATTTGCCAGTACCATGAATACTACTCCCGCCAAAGATTATAACATGTAATTTTCAAATCTCAAACTAAGAAATATAGAAATTTGTTACTTTCAAATGTTAAATTGTTGCATTCAAAAATACGTATTAAACCATATTACTAAGAGGTGTTGAATAGAATTTTGTGTAGCATTCATGTAACTCTTTTCTCGCATGTGTTATTTTCTACATAAAGCACTAAAAAAATTAGAGAAACTGGGCACGTCAAACACATTTCAAGTTCAAGGCGTCATACAGATGTGAAACTTGATATGTTGTTAAGTGTGGGTGAGCATCCTCGCGGTGTATCTCCATCAATTGCAGCACAACGAGGTTTCTCAACGATCAGTACTACGTGTATTAAAAACAGAAAAATATCATCGTTACAGCTACTGCAACAACTCAATGAAGATTACCTCGATCGTTTATGCAATTTTGTAGTATAATGCAGAATTTATCCAGTCCTAATCCATGTTTCATTTGGCAAATTCTCTTTTCGGTTAAAACCTCATTTTGCCTAAATGGAACGGTAAATCGTCAAAATTGCAGGTGGATATTTTTGGGTATCGTCTATATTTTCACAGACAAATATTTATCTTGCACGGACTAAACTTGTTCGCGCCACATTGCATAGTTATTACGCCGGGCATTAATACTTATGTACACCCGAATTTGTCAATGTTTCGATGAGCAAGCACCGTTACGTTATACAAATTATAAATTGTACTCCCAGTTTTTCGATAGGCTCTCTTCAGAATCTCATGGTTTCAACCCTAACATTACGGGGAGGGCACATTTCAGTAGATCAGTATTCATTTCCCAAAAAAGTAATCCGCATAATAAATGCGAGATAAAATGTGCGTAATGCAGCTCTCTCAAAAGTACCATTTTGCAATTATTTTACGTATATTTTTTTGCCAGAGCACGTCGTATTGAAAGAAAAGAAATTAATTGAAGACTAGCCTCTGTTCTATGCAATATCTTCGGTACGTTTCGTGTACGCAAAGCAATTTCTTATATCCATTACTAGTTTACCATAAAAAAAACTTTATAACGGCATCCATTTTGGAAGCAAAAATAATATTTAGACATATTGCATCTTATACACTAAAGAAAATTATACTGCGCAAAACTGAAAATATCGTAAATAAACACCTGCATTTGTTATAATTCATTGAACTTAAATTAGAAGAGGGGAATACATTTGAAGGACGATGCAATCTTAATTTGATTTTAGTGTTTACATACACACGCGACTCACAATCGGACGCCTCCGTATATTTAATGTTGGCAATCAGTCGGTAATAACCTTACGTGGAATCCAAGTTTTGATTTCTGTTAGCTTTATTGCGTTGTAAAACAGGATTATAAATAATTATTTTCATCAAAAACGATTTTCCAGCAAAGCTAAAAGATAATAATATGCATTAAAAAACGATTGTAATAATTTCAAAGTAAGTTCATAATATGCGGGTTTATTTGTTATTACTAGGTAAAATGTAATTAACTGAGAAAAATCTATAGTTTTAATTAAGTATATATTAACCTTAATTAAGAGGTGGTTAGTTCTTTTATTACTATACCTCTGATCGAATCTTGAACACTTTAATTTCCATCTAAATTTAGAATAAAGCAATAATGTCGCCATACAAAGGATCACACTGCAGCAAAGTAGTCAGTAGTGCATTCAATTGTAATGTGATAAAAAAATCATAAAATTAAAATAATTTCATTTCTATATTCATCAACAAACCTTGTCGCTTGTCACGCTTAGATTTTTTTTTATGGTAATGGTATATTTTAGGTAACATTTTTAATTACTTTTAAAGGTTTTTTCAAATAACTTTTAATAGTTTTCCTTTTGGTAACAACCGCATACGATGCGATGGTAGCTGTATGATCATTCTGATTTATATTTACATATTACATTTTTTATTTTACATACTCCATCTGTTCGGTGATAATTCTAACTAAAAATGTATAGTCTAGTATTTAAACGACATGGTAAGCGAACAACATAAAAAGTATCGGCACACTCCGCACCACACAAGTTTAATTATTTATTCCGGGACGGTCGTTTCGAATATGAGAATAGCTGCCAATAACGTTGTAAAAAAAAATAAGGAACAATTTTAAAAACGGCGACCAATATTACTGTTCCCACAAGTAAGCTAACTTATGAAGAATTAATAAGTAAAGTAAAAATAACTGCATAATAAAAAAAAAATAGCAAGCAATTACCAGACAATCTTATTTTAAAGGCGCGTACTGACTAGGGCAAATTTGCGCGCACAAACATTGGTGCGAGTTATTTGTTTGTAATTTTGCAAACAAATTTTTGTACTGCTAAATCTGTACTCCAGTTGTTCGTCCAATTTTTAACGTAGTCCGATGCAACATGTTAACAAAGAGAGATATTCTGTTAACAAGTGCGACCTACGTAATAATAAATAACATTAAAACAAAAGGGGAAACACATCAGAGACAGCTCTGTGCTCCACTTCGTAATGTATATTAATTACTGACATTCGCGCACAACTGTTTTTATCAAAAACGCCGTCCACGCTGAGGGAACAATTACTTTGATGTTTCTTCAAAAACCGACAATGACAATGGATCGCGTATTTGATTTTGTTCGTACGCCGGTACTTGAGCAAATTTACGCGCACAGCATTCGTGCGTGCAAATTGGCTCTAGTCAGTGCGCGACCTAACACGAAAATCATTTGAAACTTCTAAATTTACTCCTGTTTGAGCAACCTGAAAACTTGAAGGTTGTGGCTTACTTCTCGTATCTCCCCCGAAATCCTAAGACGCCGATGAGCGACGCCCTCTTTTCTCCATTTCCACTGGTCTCACGACAAGCCCTCTAACCAAGGACAACGTTTACATCCGTGGTTTGGTCGATTATTATTTCTAATAATAGTAATAGTAATATTCTTTATTGTTCAACTGGTTATTTCTATTTACAGGACAAAATAATAAAGGTGAAGACATTTATATAATAAAAAACAAAATAAAATGTCAAATGTCTTTGATCATCTTGTCCGCAGTTCTACAGATACTATTTATCGGCGCTCGTTATAGGCATTTGTTCATAGTTTTGGAAGATGAAACGTGCTCTAATATGTAGCAGAACCTTTCGGAACTAGGAATGCCACAAATGAGAAGATAGTCACAGTTGATATTGTTGCAAAGGACTCGGTGCAGTACGTACCTCTCCTTTCCACAAGTGATCACTCCGTGACGGAAAAACAGCTTAGCGTGACATTCGAATTGGTAGAAACACTATAGGGTAGAATATGGGTGCGAAATAAACCATTTTTAGTAGTTGGCGATTACTGAAGTGTTTTGAAATTCGCATCACAAATCCATGGGCCTTACTAGCATCCACAGATACTTGCTCAATATGAGACCTAAACGTCAGTTGCGCTTAAAAAACTACATTTAAGTATCTGATCGTCGATTTCCTTTCCAATATGTTACCATGAGTCGAAAAATAAAAAACCAGCGGTGCACTTTTAGTTAGTAACGTATTTTAACCTTGACTGCAGCTTCCGGGTATCCACAGCTGAGGAGATCTTTCTATTTGATGTCACCCACAAATGCTAAAGCAGTAGACTTACACTCCCCGACAATAGCTTAGACGCGGTAAGATGTTTTAAGGGTTACAACATTTCTTTGTGAAACTAGCAAGATATCTAATTAAGTTTTTATTGATAAAAGTAAAATAAACTTAAAAATATCTCCTCCAGTAATATATGAACTAAATAATAAATTATTACTCCAATGTTTAAACAATTTCTGTGACAAAAATTTAGACGCTCTGTTGCAAATGTAAAACAAAAATCAACAAATGAGTGATCAGTAATGAGTAGATCCTCCATTGTTCTCAATCACTTCCAATAGTCTGTTATTAATAGATTTATATAAATTTAACACATAATTTTGAGGGATATTCTGCCATTCAGTCACAATTGAAGTTTTCACTTCCTGTACCGTGAAATATTGGCGGCCTCCGCCATAAACGCGACGTGCCAATTCACCCCACAGGTTTTCAATAATGTTTACGTCGGGTGACCGTACCGGCCACTGTAAAGTTTTAATCTTTTTCTCTTTAAACCATTCAGTAATGGTTTTTGCTTTATGAATTGGCGCGTTATCTTCCTGAAAAACAAAATTGCGCCCGGCCCATTGGTTTCCAAAACGTAGAAGATTGTCACGCAATAAGTCTTTATACGTCACAGATGTCATTTTGTTTGTGCAAAACACTATCTCACTTTTATCGCGGAATCCAATCGCTGCCCATATCATCACAGATCCACCCCCTAATTGTCTGGTCATTTTCACTTTTGGTTCCTTTCTCAGATCATGATAATAATGCTAGTACCCATCCGGTCCGTCCAAATTAAAACGTTTCTCATCGGAAAATATAACTTTTTCCCATTGTTTCTTCCAGGATGCGTGTTCTTCGGCAACTCTCAACCTGGCTTCTTCGTGTTTCGCCGAAAGTGGCGGTTTTCTCAACATTTTCTTCCGTGATATTACCGGTGACGCCTTTAAAATCCTTTGAACATTACGCACGTGCGTTTGTACCCCCGCCTGTTCTGCAATAACTCTCGCTGACGCAGAAGAATTGGATGCACACCTCAATATCATGCGTTTGTCCCGCTCACTTACAGCTTTCGGTCGCCCCTGGCCTTTGGTTTGCCGTAATTTTCCGGATCTTTTAGGAAATTTCTAACGGAATGATCGCTTCTTCGTAACCGACGAGCAATTTCCTTCTTACTAACACCATCCTGGTGCCAGGCTAGAACTTTACCCCTTTCTATCAAGGATAATTGTTTTTTTCTACCCATATTGCAAACACTATAAAATATAATTTCTCGTGGTGAAATGTGTACACTTTACCAGCACAACCACTGCATATAAAGAGAAGTATCAAATTAAAACATTTTTGCTTATATTAATGTAATAAATGCACAGGGTCTAAATTTTTCTCGCATTTAAAATTCCTATTTTGATCCGGGAAAATCTCAATTACCCCTCATAAAGCAATAAGTACCCAGAAATATCTATAAATGGACTATTTACATAACAAGTATTAATAACCCTCATTTACATTTTATATAATGTCTATAAACTTTGTTTCGTAAATAGAAATATATTCGTCCATACGTTCCATGTTTTAGTAAGACTCGGTATACATTTCATTAATACGATAAAAGTTGTCCTTATACATAGCTGAAATGAACAGACATATCTAGTTTGCCTAATCTTAATCAAATGTATCAAAAACACAAAAAATTCAAATAACCTCAAAAAATTTATATTAAAAAAAATTTGGAGCGAGGTCAAACAATATTCGAAAATGTTTGTTTAAACAAAATCTAGATTGATTGATTGATAATGTAATCTAGCGTTTTTCTGCAAGATTATATAACTTTTAAAATATGTCTCAATGTGTGTAACACGTTGAAACCTAGTTAAAATTGTTTTTAACAATTTCTTTCAGTTTGGAAATAAAGTCCAATGCTCCATTATAAGAAGTTAAAGAATTAGAAACCTGTTCTAATACACGAAGTTCATCTTGCGATTCATTCTGTAAAACTTGAGGTTACGTCCTTTGATATTGTTATGTCTGCAGCTAAAAACTTCCACTTTTTTGACGCATTTGCTCATAATCCTTTGCCATATTTAAATAAATCGATCAGTGTGTAATGTTAATATTTTCAAATTGTTTTCGCTAAACTTCTGCCACTCTTTTAATTAATAGAGTGAGTCTTCTAGTTTTGGCTTCGTGTTTTTTGCGAGTTTCACTATGTCTTAACAGCATTACACGTCAAATCACAAATGTGATAACATTGATGAGGCTTTTATATATACGAGCCCCCATAAACTTAAACATAACCTAATGTTCCTAAGCAAGCAAATTATATAATAATTATATAAATCCAATTTGAGCATATGATCGGTTTTACATCATTTCAAAGACTTATGGCGGTTACACACTTTAATATTGTTACTTTTATATATCGTGTATTTTAGAATTAACGCCAGATATCAATACCTTGGAGTCGCTGACAGATATCGAGACTTTTTTGGAAGCAATGCTGGGTATCGATACCTTCAAATCGATTCCGGTCCTGGTACTAAGAATCGATACATCGGCAAGTATCGAATTTCGATACCGAAATCATGGATATCGCTCAGCCATTTTGAAAATAAAAATTTTAGAAAAATCGTTAGTTTTTTGAAATGAGTAGATAAAAATAGTTCAATAGAATAAAATGCATTGATTCTGATTATCTTCTTTTAAACGGACATGTCCGATAACTGCACAGAAATCCTAATAAAAATGCAAATCAAATCGATAACCTTCATTGAAATTTTATACATTGCACACTTTAACACACAGATAACAGTCGACAAAGATTATTGAATATCTTTAGTGCCATTTTATATGCGTACACGCCTACGCAATGTTTACATGTCGAATGCTTGATCACGCCTTCATTGGACCAATTGAAAGTAAATAATTAAATATTAATTATCGAAACATAAATTATTTGTACCAAACATGTATACTAATACGTATGGGTTGCTGGCTTTTCAAATGATTTCAAAATACATACTTCACGTTTATTGCATGCTATTTTAGTGCCTTGTTAACATTATACCAGTTAGTAACAAGTCAGGTCATTGGCAAAACGTTTTTAGTAATTACTTCTCAGCGTATATGTTTTACTTCAAACCAAGTTTGCCTCCTTAAAATAATTGATACCACGTGAAATTTATTCTTTATAAATTGACTTCTATTGAAAGATGCCTTTGTAAGTTGTATAATGTACAGTGTCGGACAAAAATTACGCATCCGTATAGTAATATATTAATTTTTCCAGTTACTCAGAAGTAGAATTTAAAAAAAATAAACTTAACATCAAAGATTTAAAAATATATACCCGAGCACAAAGAAGCTAAGAAATCTATTTATATACACTACCGTTCATATATTTGGGGACGACTAAGAAAAACTCCAAATAAGCAAAATTGAAATATTGACAATTGATTATGTTTTATATGAAAGAGTATACATTCCCTATATGCATGAACGTAATTTACAACAGTATTCTCTTCTATCCCATCAAATTTATAACGCATTTATATTCTACCGCAGCCTCAGGCAAAATTCCTCTTAATCCCTTTATGGGGTTATAAACGTAAACTTGAAAATATTGTCGAATATTTCCACAAGGGAATAATGTGAGATTCATAGAACACTTAGTACAACAAACAAAGCAGATATCGTCTTGTATTTAAAATAAAATCGATCTTGATAGTAGTTTAGTTTAAATTTAACTATCGTAATAAACGGGCGGTGCTGAAATGGCAAAACGAAAAGAAATTTCCATCGAAACGCGTTCTGCTATTATTACTTTACGTAATGAAGGATTCTCAATGGCAGTTATCGCGAAAAAATTAAAAATATCGAAAAATGGTGTATTTACAACATTAAAACGAGTGGCGGAAACGGGTTCTTTGGCTGATAAGAAACGTTCTGGACGTAAAAAGAAGACAACAGCTGCTGAAGATCAGTTCATGGTTCTTGTTTCAAAAAGAAACAGATTCCTAACGGCTCCGGAAATAACGCAGCAAGTCAATGTTTCACGAAGAAATCCTATTTCGCATTCGACCGTGAAACGAAGATTAATTGCGACACACTTAAAGGGACGAGTAGCTGCCAGGAAGCCGCTTTTGAAAGTTCAAAATAAAAGAAAAATATTGCAGTGGGCACAAGAACACAGACACTGGACATTCGAACAGTGGTGCAACGTGCTGTTGACAGATGAGTCCAAATTTGAAACATTTGGCTCCAAACGGAGGACATTTGTTAGGCGACAAGTTGGTGAAAGAGTTAGTGAACAGTGTATTTTAACTACAGTGAAGCACGGTGGAGGTAACGTAATGGTTTGGGGCTGTTTTGCGGGAACAGCTGTAAGTGATTTAGTAAGAATACAGAGAATACTTCGTAAAGGGGGCTATCTCAAAATATTACAAGAGAATGCTGTACCAAGTGGGGAACGATTACGAGGTCGAAACTTTACGTTTCAAGAGGATAACGACCCTAAGCATTCTTCTCGTATATGCAGAAACTATCTAGCATCTCTGGAAGAAGAAGATCGTTTAAAAAGAATGATTCGGCCACCTCAGTCTCATGACCTGTCGCCTGTCGAATTAATATGGGATGAACTGGACAGAAGGATTCGCCAAAAAGGAGTGACTAGTTCACATGATTTATGGAGAAAGTTCCAGCAAGCATCGACCGAGATCCCAGCAACATTTTTGAAATCTTTAATTCTAAGAATGCCACGAATATGTACCGCAGTCATTAAGTCAAAGGGTGGACATATAGACGAAAAATCCGTATAGACCTAATTATAATTAGTACAACATTTCTTTTTGGAATATTTTTAGTTTTGTATAGTATACTCAATGTACAGAAACAACACATACCGAACCGGTGACCGAATAAAGTTCACTCTTCATTCGGTCACCGGTTGATGATGAGGACCATTCGTGTCCTCGAAACGGCCGTCCCGGACTATTTATTATATTACTATATAATAAATTAAACTTGTGTGGTGCGGAGGGTACCGATACTTATGTGTTGTTTACCATACTACGCCACAGTCCTTGCTATCATTATTTTTCAATGTACAGAAGTAAATTAAATTACAAATGACTTTTTGTTTTTATCCGAATTAAAAAAAAACTGTATTTTTTAATCGGCCCCAAATATATGAACGGTAGTGTATATAATTCAAATACTATAAATAAATAAAGTTGCAAATTGCAGTAAAAAAAAACGAGCGCGACAGAAGTTACGCAACTTCTCATAGTAAACGCCGGGAAAGCACCTGTTTTTATGATACTAGTACGTATGTGAGAGGGACATTATTCCGACGGTGTTACAAATTACTGTTTGGCCGCAGGTAAGCGTCAAATAAAGATTGTATTGCGATGCCACGAAGCAGACATTAAATTACAAATTGCTAAAATATTTGAAAAAGACACACACCAAAGTGTAAATAGTGCTCGGTTTAATATGAATAAATCGATTGTATCACGTATTATCAAATACGATACAATGAAAGAGGTACAGTAACCAAACTAGAAGATTATTTTCAGATCAACCCATTTTTTGCCAGGTACTGAAATAAAGGCCCAACTTGACGGATCACTTAGTTCTCGTACAATCCAAGATTAGTGGGAAGAAGATTGTACGGTAGATGTCCGCGAAAAAGACCCCTGCTCACAAAAAGCAAGGAATGAATCGATTAGCAAGAGACCATTTACTGTGAACTATCCAGAGGTGGAATACAGTGTTATTTAGTGACGAGTCTAAGTTTAATATGATAGATATGCTACGTAAGGCGCCCTGTTAATAAAAGACTTGATCAGCGCTACTATAAGACAGGTGTAGGAAGCATGTCGGTGGTAGTGTACTTCTATGTGGTTGTTTTTCGAGTAACTGTGTTGGACCTTTACATCGTATAAATGCTACAAAGTTTCGATTTGCATATAGAGACATTTTGTAAAATACCATGTACCCATACGCCGAAGAAGAAATGCCATTTCGATGGATGTACCAACAAGACAACGACCCTAAACGCACTGCACTATTAGTAAAAAAGTAGTTCTGAGAGAACAATATAACTATACTTTCATGGTTCTCGCAGTCCCTCTCACCATTGGAAAATTAGCGGCGAAAATAGATATCGCAATAAAGAACATTTTTCAGCTCTTGAACGAGCATGGACTGAAATACCTCTACAAACAATCCGCAAACCCGTTGCGTCTCGAAGTTGAGGAGCGGTCATTAAAAATAATGTCTATGCCACTAAATAGTAAAGGGCGTTGTTCTCACATGTTGCTTAACTTTTGACGCGTCTTTTTCTATTATAATTTGTAATCAATGTTTATGTTTATTTATTTCGATACATTTAGTTTTCAAATCCTCAGATATCATTTTTCTTCTTTCTTCATTCTACTTCTGAGTAACTGCAAAAATTAATGTATTACGATATGGTTGTTTAATTTTTGTCCGGCACTGTACATGCTGAAGTAATTTTTATATAAGAATTGACAATTTCAGTTCAATATCCATCTAGGAAGAAGATATTGCAATATATCAATTTGTCAAACACTCTTCAGGAACATGATGAGCATTTTAAATGCTGATAATAAGCATCCTTACATTACAAACAACAATGATTTCAGCAGTTAAAGCATAACTCAATGAAATTAAACGATTACCATTCGATTCAGCTTTACATGCAAATTTATTACTAGCTCCTTACATCATGTTGATGTTTTTCTTACTTTAAGTACCTATCCATACTTATCTTGATAGAGTATGAAGTATACAATTACTAGAACAATTATGTTCTAGTAATAATAATTACATATTCGCGTCTCAAAGTGAATTACGCCTTAAAATTAATCTTATTGCATTTGCATAACAATCATGCAAAGCAAATACCTACTTGAAGACTAACTGCAGTTAGTAAAAAGCTTGTATGTAGTATGAGTGTTCAGTATTTTGGTTATATACCATTTTTTATTATATTTCCAAGATGCATAAAATATTTTTAGGAATAATTATAAAAGTTAAATAGAAAAATGTTGGTGTCCAAAGAGAAATTGATTAATAGTCCGAGTAAGAGGGATTTTTTTAGTGTTAGTCGTTCAATTTTTTTATTTCATTCCGATCAAGAAAAGAAACAGTTATTAACCTCCTTTCTCTTTGGAATTCTAAATTATATCAAAAGCATTAACAGAAAATTGTAAGCCTGTACCACGTTGACGATTAAATTTAAAGTACATGCATGAGATCTAAGAAAAAAGATTGCTTTTTTGCAATATGCTTACATATAAGACTCAGATTACACAACATCTAAGTATGTTTTGTTATATCTATTAGAAAAAATGTTTTAGGAATCCAAAGTGCTAATGGATTTTAAAGCAACAGCTGCTGCTATCGTTTAACAATAAAAATAATAATAATAACCCATCCCTTGATAATCCCCCAACAGTTTTCATTAATTACAGGGGGCATCGCCCAGCCGTACTTATTATACCTGCGCCAGTAGAGCGTCTTAAGATGTTTACCCTTTGCCAAATATGTAGTAAGGAAAATTACAGAAAACGTTACTCTGAGAGTGACGAGCCCAGGGTTCGAACTCGCTACCCCTGCTAGCCCAGCACGCTAAGCACTACGCCGCCAGTCCATACATAAGTACGGCCTTCTTTGTTTTTATTTCTGAAATAAAGCATGCTTCAAAATGAAATTAGTGATTAACTATAAAAATTATAATCTTATTGGAACTTTAAAACTCAGTATTGCACGTGTTTTTTTTTTTTCATTTTTCCCACAATTGTGGTGTTTTCACTGGAATTTGTGGTAGAAATGATTAAATTTAATAAAGTACTTATATACTATGCACAGCAAAATTATGAAATAAATAAATTACATTTTGTGATTCATTTTTCAAAGAAATGCTCGAACAAGTCAATTTTATTTTTTGATAAATAAACATTTTTCCATCAATTTTAAGTTTCCCCCACTTCTGGTTTTCAAGTAATGACAAATTTTTCAAATATATAATCGTTCAAAGAGCGAAAAACACATTTTATTAACCACAAAAAACAAAAAGACAAAACAAATTTAATGTTTGAAATGCTATCCATCTGTTCATAAATTTTACTACTAACAAAAGGCCTAGCAAAAAGTTAAGATTAGTTTTTACATATCAAGTGGGTATTAACCAAAAATACAGAATAATGAACTTTCTGTGTGAACACAGTCACTGTACTGAATGAAGATAACTCTGACGGCCAAATGCAATTTTGTGATATAATACAGGATGTATCTAACCGTAATCCATCCTTCAGTCGCCAAATCATCTTTTCAGTTAAAGCTCCATTTATGTCCACCTGTTAAGGGAAATCAACAAAATTGCAAGTACCGGAGTTGAGAGAATGCAGCAGAATGTGTAAGCAGAGATAATTGACAATAGAATCGTTGGTCCTTTGTTCTTTAACAAAACTCTCACAATGCACTGGATACTTTGAGGGATGTACCTGTACCTACTCTTCCAGAAGTTTTTCCAAATGAAAATGGTCGTGACTTTACCAAATGGTGATATTTGAATTCAACAGGATAATGCACTTTCGCACTTTGCACGTCCTGTTCTGGAGTTTTAATTTTCCCAGCAGCTGGATCGGGAGGCGAGGACCAATAGAATAGCTCTCTCAGAGTTTACTCCCCTAGATATTTTTTTATGGAAGTATTTAAAATCAAAAATCTATGTTGACAGACCATAAAATCTATCATTTGCAATGTACAAAGTGAATGTGTCCACAGATTTGCGTATTCAAATGTTGCAATACCATATAGACAATTAAATGATCTGCCAAGATAAAAGAAGAGATATAATTAAAAGAGAAATGTCGCTGATGTCATTACCTGAAAACCAGAAGTGTGGGAAACTTAAAACTGATGCAAAAATGTTTATTAAAAAAAATAACACTGGCCTGGCCGAGCATTTCTTCGAAAACCAAATTTCTTCAAATTTAATAACATTATTCCGTAATTTGGTCATGTATGCATATATACATACATATACATATACAAGGAAGTCCTAAGCAGAAGTATTAAAATAGTTAAGAACGGAATTTGTTACAAAATTCAAGGAATCGGCATTGCTAAAACGTTAGTCTTAGATCTACAAACTGTAGAAGGCAGGGTTGTACCACTAGGTCTAGGTACGAGAATATTCATGAACTATACGTTTCCTGAAGCACAAAGTGTACAAAAGTTGAACCTTCATAATGATCAGAATACATCAGAAAATGCCTAGAAACAATAACCAAAAAATATAATGCTAAGATAGCTTAGCTTCCTCATGGTATTAATGAAATAATTCACGGCAAACGCAACAAAAGGAGAGAAAAAATTGCACTAACACACGGACATGTTTCTGCCTACCCGGCGTCATCAGCGTGGTTTCGAGAGTAATTTTTTATATCTACCTTCTATCGCTGTTGCCTCACAGTTAATGCCACAACTTTCAAAACGACAAACTCGACATTTCTTGGCGCCCTCTAGTGCCAAAGAAACGCATGCCTGCCATTCAGGAAGCAGCGACATAAACCGGGTACTGTTCCCGGTATCCGGTTGTTGCGTTTGCCGTGAATTATTCCATTAATACCATGAGGAAGCTAAGCTATCTTAGCATCATATTTTTTGGTTATTCTTCATAATGATGCTTTGAATACAATGTAAAGGAGCTTTAAATATTTCCTCTGAACAGCTTCGATTGCATTAACTTGTGAAAACCATATTATGGTGGCATACTAAATACAAGAATGGATGAGGGAAGAGAATAATGCAGTATTACGAAAACCGCAGCAATTTTCCCGATATGGTCAGAGAAAAATAAGACCGGATCAAATTTCTGATCGATGTCGAGCACTACACCAAAGTACCGTTTATACTATAGGATTGGTTGAGTTCTTCGTGTATGAATCACGAAAGCACATTTAAGGCAAGCCTGGTCTCACTACACCAATCGAGTAAGTTATTAATATCATTTTGAAGCGCTTGAATAAGCCAATGGCAATGAAAAGTAGGAATAGTGAGGGGATCCATTGGACTATTCCAGAGAATCGTTCCAAGAATTCGTCAGAAACATATTTTCGATAAATAACTCGAAATTTCCTGTTCATCGGATAGGGTTGTAAAGAACAAAACAAGGGTTTTCAAAAGCTAAACAAACGCAATTTTCGTAGAAGAACGTGGTGGTCTATTTCGTAAAACGCCTTTTGCCTTCTACCTCGGCCAAGTTCATGTAATCTATCATCAACTTGGCCTTTATTTTATCTTTATTTATATGTGTTCCAATGCTTTTGAGAAATTACAGAGGATTACAATGGATTGATTATTATTATTATTAATGTTAATGCGATGAAAACACATAATATAAGAACAAGTACAAGATTTGTGATATATTCAATAAAAATACTTAATCCCGGCTTCAAAATAATTACTTCAATTACACCTCTGTTATAACAGATATGAATAGCTCAAATGTCATTAATGGAATTCCATGTTTTCATACACAAAAAATTGTACTGCAGGTACAACATTTGACGCAAATTTTTGAATCTGCACTGGAAGTAAGTTGCATTCCTTGAAAATTACTTTAGCTTTCGTACATAACTGTCTTTATATTTAGCTCTTCCGGTTTATTTGAAGTTTATTGGCATAACCGTTTGTGTCTGAAACATACATTATCTAAACTGTAGACTATAAACTGTGTCCAATTTATACGACGACTCTTGTTAAAATTAAAAATGGTCTAGAACTAGAATTATATTTAAAGCCGACCAATTTAGACAGGAGCATTTATCGGCCTTGTCCGCATTTTAACCAAGGTGCGTAGAAATCTACACACATCTAAGAATAAACAACATTGCTCAAAAATGATGTGCTATTCTCGAAAACTTAATAATCAAGCAGTGCAAATAATGTTTTAAAATGCAATAATAAAGCTGCGCTGCGCAAACATGCGTAACGACACCAAAAATAAATTTTAACTAGCATGTGCATTATCAAAATATGCTACAACAATGTAATCAGGTAGAAATATTTGGTATGGTAACAATGTAACGAATCCGAATACCCTTCTAATATTACTTGATAGAAGTCTTGATAGTAATGTGTAATATAGTTCACATTTATGTGGTTTAGAAAAAATGGGAGCTGAGCTCAGGTAGCACTGATTTTTTTTAATGGATTTTAAAATGGCAAAAAAACTGGTAAACTATGTCATGGTGCCTGCCTTTGATATGTTGTATTATGTATGCAGGAAAGCAGGTGTCCAAATTACTGCATTTTTTTATAATAATAATTACAAACATGAAAAAAAAATTTTTATCTCCAGTAAAGTCTCTAAAAAAATATAAAAAAGAAGGCAGACGTGGAGGTTTCTGATTAAAGTATAAAAATGATATAATGTTTTTTTCTAACTGGGAGCTTGTATATTTTCCCAATCCAGATTTATATTTTTTTGAGAACTCCAATACGTGGTGAGAGATTGTGTGAATGTTCGGTGTAACGTTGATATTTATATTTTTGAAATCGTTATTAAGTATATTAAGTTGTTGTAATAATTTATTATCTAAAGCGTCACCAAAATACTTTTTCGAAGCTTTTAAAACAACGCACTTTAGGCATGCCAAATCTACGTTTCTTAAAAGTTCATGTCATGAATTTCAACTAAAAGTCCATCTTTGGCCCCTTATGAAGATAACACCTTTTAATCCGTACATTTGCTATATCAGGAAATTCTTTGATGTAAATTTCTGTCTTTACAAAATTTTTGCCTTCCAAAAATCCGCATTGAAATTGTCTGCTTTTTTATTTATATGCTTTTTATAATCATTAAAACCATTGGACTTAAAGGCAGATACAATAGTATGATTTAATGTTTATTTACATTTCAAATTTACAATATTACAACTTTTCAGTACAGCACTATCTAGATGGCAGAAGCGACGTTTCTTACATTTTATGATGTAATTTCAATAATTAATGCAAAATCTGCCTGACGATGAAATAATTTTATTTTTTATACCATAATATCTGGAAAAAAAATATCCTTAAGCGCAGCAGGAACGTCTACCACTTGCAAGAACTTATTTTTTGAGTTAGCCCAATTTGATACTTTAAGGCAGACGATGTTTGTCACTATCTTTCACCAGCTCTCATTTGATATCGCAGCAATATATTAAAGTTCGGAACTGCTGCGGAGAATATTCAGAAGCACTTACGTAACGCTGCAAGGCGCTAGAATAAAATCCGATAGTAATATCTAGTAACTCGGTAGACGATATGTATAATTGTATCGTAAACAATTATTTACATGTCTAATAGAGTGCAAGAGCTTTTTGTGTAATTGACCACTCGAGAGATTATTTTTAGTGTCAATATTAGTTCGTATGCCGATAACTTGGCTGCTGGAACGCAACGAGCAAAGTCTGTGTAAACAGTGCTTAATCTTTGTAAGACAATGCATGTCATTTACAAAGCGGATAGGCATACATACGCGAGGTCTTTCTCCGTTCCGAAGAAGGAAAAGCGGTCATCAACATTATTAGTAAATGTTTATGCATTATATTATTTGATCGAATAGACGTCCTCGTTTCAACTGTTTATGTCTGGTACAATTTTTATTTGGAAAATATTAACCGATAAACTCATAAATCTTCTGAAATATCGTTTCTAAGAATGTGACCGAATTTTAATAAGGTTATTACTTTGATAATCTCACTTAAATTTTGAGAAGTAAACTATCACTATTATACCTGAATACAGAAACAACTGGTCAAGTTCTATATAAACTATGTAAACTTTCTGTCTTTTGGTCTACATATACCTTTTGCTGCTTTTGGAAAGACATCCAATCCATTTCTCCTTATAACTTTGCGTATATTGTTTCCCGATATTCATAAATTAATAACTGATTTTTGATAAAATGTTAGCTTTTAGTATTATAAAAGCGTAAATAATTTTCAAGGTATTCGATTATTGCCTTATTGAAGCTTAAGTTTGTAAAAATAAGAAAAATAGTAAATTTATTTCTTGACATAATCTCTTTGTCGTACTATACGCTTAGTCCAGCGACGTTCCAACCTTTCTTAAACCATCCGAATAATAGGATTTGTCAAACTTTGTAAAATATGCCTCTGTTTCGGCAATGACCACTTCATTTGACGTGAACTGGTTTTCGCCAAACCATTTTTCCAAGTTTGGAAAAACAAAGGGGACCAAATCTGGCGAATGTAGTGGATGGGCTACTAATTCACACTGGTTTCTCTGTGTCGATGGGCCGGGGCTTCGATAGGTGGAGTGTTTTTCTCTTTAGTTTAGCGTCGAATTGGTTCAGTAAATCGGCATAGTACTTTCCCCTGGTTATCCTTCCCTCCTCCATTTAGTCAATTGATATATATTATACCTTGCGAATCAAAAAAAAAAAAATTGCGCGATAGCATCGGTCGGTAGATGGAACGGTCTTGCTTTCTTTGGTGCACGTTCGCCGGGGAAACCCCATTTTGCCGATTGAGTTTTGGTTTCTGACGTGTAGCGATTTGTCCATAGTCACATAACACATAACATATACAAACGATTTTTCGTGAAGGATGTTTCGCACACGTGTTTCCCATTTCGGCAATCCATCTAATCTTGATGATCATGAACTATCTATTATGATATCTATCATGAACATATCGATATCTATCATGAACTTTATTGATTACATTATCCGCAGTCACCTCAATGGAACGCCGTGGCTCTCCTTATCAAAGACGAATGTTTTTTTTTAATGGTAATCATCGAAGGTATATTATCCTTGTAAAAAAGGAAAAAATAAATCGAATCACTGACTGGTGTTGCTCTTCCTTCATGATTGCACAAATACATACGCTTCCTCACTTTCAACAGGTTTCAAAACAACACCACTCGATGGATCTCTCCGAAATTTTGATAGACGTCTACTAAATAATAGTACTCACAGTAGGTAATGCAGATTTTGACACAGCACCATCTGTCTTGAAACACGGATACTTTTCATGCTGTCTTTGTATACTTGATTTTAAAATCTTTACTCATTAGACAAACGTTAAAAGAGCTAAAAGGTGCTTTTACATGAAGAATCAAAATTGTTGAATTTGCGACGATTATTGGCGACATCACGACAATATTTAGCAACAGTCCATAGCTGTTCTTCCATTAGTTATCAAATTCTATGGAGCAATATGGATTAGCATGCATCAACTGAGCGATATCTTTGTACACGATCAATTCAGTTTACTCACAGCGTTTGTTATCTGTTATCGCTGCTACTAGTGCGTTTAAAGATCAATCGAAAAAACAGAGATATAGAAGCAATCGTATTTAACCTTCGACATTGTGTAAACTTCAAACTTGGCCGGTAGCTCTCCATTCATCTTTCTTCAAATTTCTACTGTTTTCCATTGTCCCACAAGCACGACCATAAATGAACAGCATCGATAAAACGAACAACCTTTTTCGTTAGCCATGATGATATTTTCAACAGTACAACAGATAATAAATATGAAATATGCGCACGACTACCAAAGACAACGTAATCAGTTGCACACGCCGCGGCACGATATAATGAGACGCAGATATAAAGTAAACCGCCATACAAACAAACATTGCCATGAATTTTCTAAATCAGTAGATATATGACAACCAATAGTCGGCAATGTAAGCAATATTGCTTCAAATTGCTCTATCAATCCTTCTACTATAACTAGCAATAATCGCTGGGCAATTAAATGCTGTAAAAATTGCCTGTGGAAGAACAGCTTAAGATTCAGAATGCAATTTCTTAAACGCTAACTGCATCAAAAATTTACAAAACAAATCAGAATGTTGTCCCCTGTCATAGCACTTCTTTATCTTTGATCGTTACATTTAATTTAATAATTGGCTACGCTTGGTAATTTGTTATCTACGATTAGAAATTAAACGTATATAAATTAAATCCAATAAAAAGAATGTTTGAACACAAAATTCAGTTTTTTTTTGCATTACATACGGATACAAACGTCACAACTTATCAAACTAGAACATGATTCAATATATTCAAAGAATTGCAACATACTACATATTAAGTTGTATGTATGTATATTGGCCAAAAATATCAACAGGAAAAAAAACAAAGATATAAAATTATTTCCTTGACAATATTAATTTTATATTATTTCTTGTGGCATTTACTAGCCAAGTTTTACACTTTAGTGTACTTAGGAAATATAACATACAGTAGCGGACAAAAATTATTAATTAAGCAACTCTACAAAAAATGTAACTTTTTAAGGAATTAACAAAGGTATCAAAATAAAATTGAGAAATATCATTCTGTGCGTTTCAAACATTATTATTGTTATATGAAGACTTACTTTTCACTTTAACTACAAAGTGATTATCTTACAAAAAGTCGAAAATATACGTGACCAAAGTTAAGCAACCTGATATGTTGCACTTCTGGGAACCCCCTATTTGTATATTTTATGCTTGTACGCTGACTCATTTCCTAGTATGCGATAAACATTTCTACCAATCATGCCGCGAAAAGTGTATTCAATGGATATCAAGATGAAAATCATTGCAGCAATATCAAAAAGGTGTATCACAAGCGACTATAAGCAAAAACTTTGATCTAAACAAGTCCATAGTATCGAGAATGATACAAAGATATAAAGCCCAACAGCACGGTGGCCACTAAATTTCGCTCTGGACGACCGCGCAGAACAAGTTACAGAGAAGATAAATTAATTCTTCGTCAATGTAAAATAAATCCCTGGATAACAGCTCAAGAAATAAAATCTTCGCTAGATAGCAATCTGAGCACACGCACCATACGAAGACGTTTAGTCGAAGACCAGCGCGTAAACCTTTGTTATCAGATAAGCAAAGGGCAGCGAGAATACGTTTTGCGAAGGAGCACGTGTCATGGTCTGTGCAACAGTGGAAAACCGTATTATTTAGTGACGAATCGAAGTTTAATTTGTGTAGCGACGTCCCACAGGAGAAAGATTAAATCCAAGGTGTTGTCAGAAAACTGTAAAGCACGGAGGTGGTAGTGTGATGGTGTTTTTCTGGTAATGGAGTGGGCCCTCTACATCGCATCAACGGTATTATGGACCGATTTGTGTACCAAAATATATTGCAAGACGTAATGCTGCCATTTGCTGAATGGAATATATTTTCACCATGATAATGACCCTAAGCATACTGCTAGGGTCGTTAAGGAGAGGCTAACCGAGCAAGGAGTCAGTGTTGTTTCTTGGCCAAGTCAATCTCCCGATCTCAATCCTATTGAGAACTGTGGGAAATTGTAAGTAGAAAAATAATGCGTAATAAAAAATATAAAAGCGCCGTTGAACTGTTTGATGCATTATCAACAGAGTAGCAACAAATTGATTTGCAGATTCTACACAATTTGATAGAGTCAATGCCTAAACGGTGCGTAGCCGTCATAAAAATAAGGGGTATGCCACAAAATATTAATGCTTATGTAAATAAATTAGGATATTATTTTTGTTGCAAAAAAAATTAAGTTGCTTAACTTGTCACTTGAAAATTGCTCGTTTTTTACTACATTGTAAAAGTAATATATTTTTTTTTTATTTTATTTATTTAAATTAAAGTATCTAATATAAAATATTCTTTTTTTCTTGGTAAGACTATAACTTATCAACAATTAAATCATAAGCCTCGTATGCGCTTCCTTATTTTGTTATTCTTAGCAAGCTGTCATATTTCGTAGAGTTGGTTAACTTTTTATCGCTACTATGTATTGTAATGTTAGTCACGTGATTGCCAGTACATGTAATGTACTTCAACCAAAGCTCACGTTCGTAGTTACAAAGGGCAAAAATATCATACTCGCCCTTAGAGTTGACATATTTTTCAAATAACCAATTATTTTAATTTCAGAAAGAAAAACAGTCACGGGAAACGTGATACGAGAAATACAATAATAGTAAAGTACCCTAAGTAATGTTTACTAATAAGAATTGCCAGTAAGCAACTCATTTAGATTGCTCTAATAGAAGATTTTTTGTTTTAGTCTTAAACAATTTTAAAATTAGGTCTTTATGACTATCAGGAAGTAATTCCGAGGTGATGTTTGTTCCCTCGCATGATGTTTCGTCTGAATGTGTAACCATGTTCGCTATTATTTTCTAAAATTATTGGAACTCTATTTTTATGCACATAACAGGCCATTTCGAGTATATAGATACACACTATTAAAAAAAAAGGTGTACTTGAGGTTCTGCCATCAATTTTAAACTACATCGGACTATTCGTTTCTAGCGAGTAAAGAGTAGCTAGCGATTCGCATGATAATTGCGTGATATCCTTGAGTATGCCTCTGCATAGGGTATTACCTTGACGGTATTAAAATCCAGAATATATCTATATGTACCTACCTTCAATTTCGTACGTTGATACGCATTGTAACATCGTTTCTTGAAATTTTTGCCTCATTTACTAGTCATCCTTTGTTGTTATAGTAGCCATGGGATCATCTGCGTAATTGATAATGAATTAATTAGAGAGAAATTCTATGATATCGTTTAGAAAAAGATTGAACAGAATTGAATCCAAGATCGTGCCTTGGGGCAATCCAATATTTATTGCCAGAATGTGGTGAAGAGGAAAGCGTTTCCTCTAATCCATAAGTTTGTTTACTGCTAACCATTATTGTGACTAACAAGTAACAATAATAGAAGCGTTTGTTTACATTGAAAAATGCCGTCCATATAAAACCAAAATATTTAGATCCAACCCTCTAAGAGTGAGGATAAAACAGGATTGAACTTCACCATTTCTAATCATAACTCGTCGTAACTTCAACTTCTTGTCTGGACCCCTACTCCAATGTAAGAGAACGATGACATCGTGAGAATAGCGGGCGTAGTTCTCGTGGCTGACTCCTGACAAAAGTTTTCGTATTTTTTAAACTTAATTTCTTCTAAAATCTGAGAGAACTTGGGAAATTTCTAAAGCAATGTTAGGAGAGACATGCGCAAATCATAGACTATAACAGGTTATATAGATTTATGTACATTTTCTCTTGTGTCCGCCTTTATTTTATTCACATATATTTTTTTTTAATGTAAAGTGCTAATAGGAACTCTAATAAAATCGCTACCGTAAATAACTTTAAAGTTTGTGCTACATCGGATGCTTCTTTCATAAAAAAATGTTCGTCCTCGTTTGATTTGGTTTACATGACAAATCCATTTTTGTTATAGCTACAGCAAAGGTTTCAGTGTTATTAACCTATAAGCAATCTATAAAATGAGCCACTCAACCCTCAAATCGCGAAAATGTCGATAGAAGGAATCTGTAGCTTATTCTATAGCTTACTTGCGAAATGTAAATATTTACTTTTTAATTTGTATATGCCCCCAATTTCAAGATTATGATTTCCTATTGATGGAAGAACATGTCTGAAGGAATCTTTTCCTTCCTCATATATAGGAGAATAGGGGTCCTAGGTTACTGGTTGTTTATATCTAACCTGATTATTGTATCTTGTGAATTTGAACGGTTATTAAAAGGTGGTAAAAGCGTATCTATAACGTGTGTAAAAAGTACTGACACAAAAGAGTCGCCTAGTTAGTAGTTAGTAGCTTTGTGTTTATTTTCATTAAGTTATCTTGTATATGTCCTTTCGGACACTACTAAGTATGTTACATCGTTGACATATCCAAATATACGCGCATATGTTAATAACATGTGGTGAAATGTTATATTTGTGCATAAAATCAACATTACGTTGGCTTCATCCCTACAATAGGAAATAAGTATGGTATGCTTTTAATAATCCAAATTATTGAAGTAATTTACAACCTTTGCGCTGATTATAAAATTTATAATTTTATTTTAATTGTTGCTCAAGCTATCACAGTAGTCATTACCTTCATAGAATTTTTTCCAACTCATTCTATTTTTTGCACGTTCTTTAGCTTCGTTCCACGTTTTTCCTCTTTGCGATAAAATCTTCCAAACTGCTCGGTCCCAGGACTCTTTTGGTCTTCCTTTTCTCCTCTTTTTCATTGGTTTAGTCTCCTATATTCATTTTACTTGCGTTTTGTTGTCAATTCCCTGCAAGTGTCTCCACCATATAAGTTGTCTTTTTTCAATGAAATTTGTTATTGATTCGATGTTAAGATCTTCTCGCATTTCATCTTTTCTAGTGACCCATTTTACTCTTCTTAAGTATTTCTTTTCCATCGCTTAGACTTTGCTTTTTTCTTGTTTAGTGAGGACCCATGCTTCACATCCATACATAAGAATTAGTCGATATACCGTTTTGAAGACAGTAATTTTTGTTTGTTTGGATATTTCTCTATTGTTAATGAAACTTTTATTGATGGCATAGTAAAGTTTGTTAGCTTTTTCTATTCGGGTGTTTATCTCTACTTCGTGTCTGCCAGTTTCTTCAAAAGTAATGCTTTCGCCTGTTTTTTGTCCTGGAACATTTTCCCAGTTCGAGTTCTCCCACGCTTTGATTACTTGTTTTATGGGGCTCTCTTGTAGGCCATAGGAGGGGTTAGGACCGATGAAGGGCATATTCGCTGCTTCTCTAGCCAGCTTGTCTACCTTCCCTTGATGGCTTGGGACCCATCGCAAAGTAACGTGGTTTTTGTGTCCCAATTGCCTTAAATTGTGTATACATTCGTGAATCAGATCAGACCAGATTTGTATGTGTAGGCTTTGATAGCGTTTACAACTGCCTGACTGTCACTGAATATAGTTATGGTTGCGCCTCGTATCCATATCTTGAGGTTCTTTATGGCGCACAAGTTCAAAACAAAGATCTCTGCTTGAAATATGTTGGTGTGCAGTCCTGTAGGCACTTTAAGGTGGTAGTTAGGCCTACTGATGCTTATACCTGTTACAACACTTTCTATTCTTAAGTCGCCCGTGTACCATGCCAGGCTACCTTTTTTACCTTGAGCCTTATAAGGCCGATGAAAATCGTATTGCATAGGGATCATATCCTTCGCAATGTGCATCAGATAATTTATGTTGGGATCTTCAAGGGCTCTAAGATAGGTGCCCTTTAAGATCCTCAGACTGCAATTTCTTCATTCTACAAACACGCTATACTTAATCGCCATAACAATATCTGAAGAGCAGTGATCACTTTGTCAACAATATTTATCATTTTTCGGTTGAAAATACATCAGGTTAATCTGCGCAGATTTTTTGTCTGTTGATTTGTATTAAAACTACAGTAATGTAGTTTTTGGTCGATAAAGTGCGTCAAGAAAAGGTAATTTATACGAGAATTAAAGCTGTTTGCGGTAACTTTGGTTATTCCCACAGCAAAGGTTAAATGTTACTATGAATTACCGATAGGAAGAGAATTTGCAAAAAATTTATCTTGCTCTGGACATGCTCATGTTGCAGATTGCGGTGTCAGTTACAGTTAATAATCGCTTTACGTTTAACATTTGCTTCTGCGTTTTGAGCCTTAGAACATCCATGTATTTGGCCCATTAATATAATCGCTATACAATCTAAAACTCACGAAGCATATTCCATTGAACAATCTTTGTATTGTTTTTTTTTATTAATTCTTTCCTTTTATGATAGCGCCATCTTATTTACGTAATAAATACTGTTTCTAAAAGCATTGAATTTAATTTTAAAGCTATACCTACCTGGTTACTTTACAAGAATTTCACGGTAGATATATACATATCTATGTATGTGTATACATATACACAACAACTATGTGTAACAGTTTTTTTTCTCTTTTCAACGTATCGCTCGCCTTCGCTAGCGAAATATATCAGTTGTTATATGAATATTTATGTTAATCTGGTGTAGTAAGAGGTTGTTTTTGTGAATTGTTTATTCGTAGGAAAATTCCTATTGCCTTGATCCTTATTCAAAGTTCAATAACATTTTATGTTTTTTCGACAAGTTTTCGGTTTGCTTATATGTTTCAAAATATAAAGGAAGAATGTGAGAAGTCATCCTTAACAGTAATTTAGACCCGTTTGCTTAAATATGCCTACTGTTAATACCTACACTTAAAGAACAAGCGAAGGAATGTCGTAGTCATCGTTCTTAGAAGGAACATACGTATATGACTGTCTGGCCACCTTGACGGTTCGGCATTAATAATTATAAATCAAAAGGGAACTTACAAGCATAACAAATAAACATGTACATTTCCAAGTAACATAATAACGATTTCAGGAACTGTTAATGCACCTTTCGGCGAGGAACATAACACACAGGAAAATCCGAGTGATTCTCCTGGAAATTATTTGTATTATGACGGTGGAGTACATTCTTGGAATCCATAGCGTAGTGCGTTATCAAGATGTAGATTGTAGCAAAAATCCAGTATTGTATAAACTAACGATTTGGATAAAATAATTTGCGTATATTTCTGAATACTGAAGTGATTTTCCACAGCATAATACATAATGTGTATGGAAGCTTATTTAAAAAAGTCAATGAGGTTGTCAATAAGTACAAAAACATTACATATTCTTGAATCAAAAATGTAATCCTTCCGAGATAAAGCAGAGGTTGATTCCCAAAATTTTTTTTTTAATTGCTTACGCTTAGACGCTTAATTGCGTCGCACTTAACCCTTTCGAGCCTATTGGGTCATATGTAACCCAGCTGGGCAAAACATGTTTCACTCCTTTCCATTTAAAATGATATACTACATTTGATTTTTTTTTCAATAAAGTTGCATTTCGACGACTAATGGGTTATATTTTTCCCACTAAAAAAGTCTGACTGGGATATATATGTCCCATACAAAATGGCGGACTTTTTTTTCGAATAACATTTTAAGGTGTTTATTTCACTTACCTTCATCTTGTTGTTGTTTAAAAAAATTACAATCTAATCAGGATTTAATAATAAAAAATCCGGCTCGAAAGGGTTAAATCAATTTAATCCGTTTCTTTGCATGTCAATGTCCTCTGCTACGTTTTCGAACGTCTCTAAGCGAACAAACGAAAATAGTGATACGTTTCCTTCGTGTCAAGTATGAAGCAAGGACACTGACCACCACACCAAATACTTTCACTCCGCGATAACAACGGCGATTGACGAGATTTATGCGTTATATCTACGTGCATACGTTTAATTGTATTTTCAAGCGCTGCTTTATTAATTAGATCGTTCACGGCCGCAGCTTTTATGGATATTGATTTTCCGGAAACTGTAGTAAACAAGCTATTAAAAACCGCTTGTGCACAAACACCATTTTCTAATTTCGTAACGAAATCTCCCGTCAGAGAATATTAAAATCGAAACCGACAGATGATCGAGATATCTGAAGCAATAATCGACAAAACAAGGAATTCATGTTATATTTCCAATTTTACCCGATGTGTAGAATTTTCCATCTAAGAACTAAGAATGTAAATATGAAATTAGAAAATCATTAATCAAATAATACCTATTTCTTTTGCAACTTTTAGAAGGAAGCACCAAGGCTCACTTCAATGAGTCAGTTGTATCTTTTAACTCCGAGCTATTAGACATTTTAAAATAAAAAGAAACTACAAAGAGTAATTCTTGCGTAGGTGCATAAATATTGTTTTTTCTTGGGGAGTTTAGGTCGGGGAGAAAAAAAAACATTTTTCGTTGTACTTTTCCTACATTTATATCGTTGGTGCGTTCCGTTGATTTTTTTTAATTTAATGAATTAGAACTGGTTTATTTAAAATGTTAATCAATCTTACCTTATCATCCTCTTTTTGTTTTTGTTTTACATTTATTTTTGTTAAACTTTAATGCCAATGAAGTTATGTCTAAGGATCAAGTCACGTGGAATATTTTTAAAACATTTTTATCAAATTAAACATAAAATGTATAATCAGACAAAACGAGACGGATTCAACGAAAATGCAAGCCTACAAATTCTCAAATTCTGTCATTAAAGCTGTTACAAATTACTGTCCGGTTATTGATGTTATGCGGATCCATTATCCGGAACCGCTTATTCGGTTCCGTTATCCGATGGCTCAGGTCCGGATCCGCTTTTCGAAATCTTGAATTCGGATTCTTTATCCAATGGAATCCATTATCCGATAACGTGGATCCAATCCTGTTCTCAGATTTTTTAAAACAAGTACCTGAAATAAATGGAATGGAATAAGACAATGTAACTGTACTAATCGCCAAATTTATTTTAATGCAAAATAGCTTTGAATTGTGCGCTTGGAAACTATACACTCTCAACATGGATCAGCCTTCAGGAGCGGACACTCACGATTCCAGCTTTTTTGTTTGCTTACGGGGACTGTCTGCCCGTGAGGAATGAAAAATAAAACAGACCAAATAATTCTTAAACCTTTGATCAAAAAATTCAAAACTGCGACTACACAAAATACAAGTTTTATTCTTAAAAGAAGTCAAATATTTTTGTCTGTTTTAATTTTTATTTTTTTCATGTAAATGTGTGTTTGTTTCACGCAGTTTCCACGACATTCACCACACATCAACTAACGTTTAAAGCAAATCGGAAGCATTGCATAAATACAAAGGGGAATCCCAGGAACCTGACCTGACTCAATCTTGGGTGAAATACTGCGACTAGTGAACAAGCTATAGTTCTTTAACGTGTTTTTATGTTTTTTCCCCGTCCGTTTTTGAAGCTTTGTGTCCGCTCCTAAGGTCCTTTTATGTCTGTCGGGGAAAATTATCCTATCTGCGTCCGTCCGAAAGAGCGTCAGCTCACTCAGGATGAGTTTTTCATAGAAATGTACAACCAAAAAAATTGGTTCCAGAAATAATTTCCGGTCGTGAGAACTGTCCACTTATGAGAATTGGCAGCAAGAAGGATTTTCACTGTACATGCAAGATGGCATATTAAATTATTATACAGTGCCTTCCAATAGTTCCAAACACTAGAATAATTTTTTATTTGGTTTGAAATGTGCGATCGCAAAATCATCTGCACCTCCGGCTGACAGAGAGACAAGCACAAAAATCTCTAAATAGCATATGGAGCTGAGAGAGGTCTCGTTCAAAAGGGCTTTATAAAACGAAAACAACGCAAAGTCACCGAGGTGTACGATTCTCTTTTGCAGAGTTATAATCACTTGAACATTTCTATTGAGACAGGACTTTTTTATGTATATTCTATCAATAGAAATGTACCAAACACCGTTCAGTTTGAGCTTAATTATTAATGCCAGTATGCGTAGTTTTTCAATTGAATCTGTTTTTCTAACAAAGAAACATTTAAATTAAATTGGACTGATGAAAACTCGCATTGTATGAAAGACAATCAGACGCATTATCCTCAGAATGTTAACGTCTAGCCGGAAATACTTAATCGTTGAATCTATGATTAGGGCCTTTTTTATTAAAAGAAACATAAATCCTCAAAATTTGTTTAGTTTCAGAAGGATGGAGCTCCAACTCATTCTTTGGAAGCTCGAGATATGCGCAACGATGTTGTTACTGATCTATAGATTGGTAGAAGACGAACAATAGAATTGTAACCGAGATCACCAGATCAGGCCCCATTTAACTTTTTTTACTGAGAGTATGAAAACCAAGGTCTCCGACACTAAGTCCAAAAATTAAAAATTTAGAGAAGAAGTGTAGAAAAAAATAATGAAGGTTTCAGATTTAAAGAACATCAATTTGAACATTTGATCCAATAAATATTGTTTTTATACCTTTGCATATACTATTGTTCCCTTCCTAGCACTACTTTAGTTAGCCAGACACACTGACGGTCTGGCTTTGATTAGCCAGACGCATACAAGATCACACGTACAAGCGGGAAACCTTATATTTCTTCTGTTGCCACCTTAGGCCTCGCTATCGCAAAATCTCAGTAAAAATGTTCAAATGATCGTAATTCTGTGAAAAAGATTCGTGAAGACCTCGCGCTGTTTTCACCTCGGAAACCACATCTGAACAACCCTAACTTAACTCTTATAATTTTTTGGTTCGCACTCCCCCCGTTCTCCCTCCGGGGTTGTAGAGGTGGGTGTTTTTATGGTTAAATAATAGACCTTGTGATCCTATTGTATCTCCATAAATTTCTATATTTTAAACCAATCAAAAATTATTTTGGTGACCCAGATCTTTTGGAAGGCACATTGTTAGTATCTTCTCTATGATTAATAGAATTCAATTTGTTTTATATTAAAGAATCCTTCCTCCAAAAGCAGTATTTAAGTAATCCATAGCGACTCTGTGTGAGCGATTCATAATTAAGTAAAAACGAATAACAATTGGTCCTAATTTCGCAAATTCCATTTGCAAACAAGCTACCAAAATCAAGAAAAAGAAAAACAAAGCATGTGTATATATGTACATATATGTAGGTATAGATATCGAATAAAGTTGTAATTGCCGCATTATTGAATAATTTAAATGTTGACGAATATTTAATAAGTACTGGAAACAATTCAATAGTATGTCGACTACATACATTTGAATCGAACAAGATTTTCTGCTTTTAGCAAGTATATTTATGCATGCAAATATGCATACGCAGTATGTGGAAATTTCCATATGTATCCATATGATAAAAGCTAAATAAAAGATAATTCATTTTAAAGTTGGTACTATTATTTACATAAATTTCAGGATTAAACTAAACAATATACATTCTGAATGGCGTGCGTATATGGCAAACTATTTTACATCTGAATATCATAATTTGAAAGAATATTACAATTACGACTATGAATGTGAGTATACGCATCATGCATACAATCACGTGAAAGACAAATGCAAAGTAATGATTGCAGAATTGCATAACATCACTTTATTTAGAGATATACTTATTGAGCAAAAACTATTATCCCACAATAATACCGATATCAAATACTAAATAATGCTCAGAACGAAAAGATTTGAACTTCAACTAATAAAAATTACTTTCTTTCCATTACAGAGCCTTTCACCTCCTGGCTAGATGAAAAGCTATTGCCAATATCCATGTTTGAGATGGATTCCAACGTGGTGACACCGTCGAAGACTGACCCTATAAAGTCAGACACGCCAGATACCCAGAGCTTATTGAAGGAATTCGAAACCGTTTTGGATTATGTCAATCCTGGCACATTAACACCGCCACAAAGTCCACCATACCAACAACCGTTGTTAGCCACCCTGGAGCCAGTGACCACCCAGAATCCTCCTATATACCTTTTACCGACAAAGGAACATCCCATCTACCACATTGCTGAAAAGCTAGTTCCCGACATCCTTTATTCTACTTCTCCCCAACCTGAGTCTCTTCAAACAGATTATGGTGTACCTCAGACGCCTCAACCCAACATAGCTCGCGAATTAGCTGTAGTGGACGAACTGGTCCGCAGTCGTGCTCAAGATATGGTACAATGGAGTAATCCACCTTCACCCACTTGCAGCAATAGCAACAGTGGAAGTTTCGACGACTCTTCGTCCTCTGAAGACCCGGAGTGGGTACCTGAACCTGTTGAGGAATTGGCATTCCCAACAAAGAAGACCAAGCGCTACAAACCATATACTCGTGTATCTCCAGAAGACAAAAAATCTCGCAAAAAGGAGCAGAACAAAAACGCTGCCACTCGCTATCGCTTAAAGAAGAAGGCCGAAGTTGAAGAAATTTTAACCGAAGAACGCGGTATTCAAAACGAAAACGATGAACTCGGAAACAAAGTAAGCGATTTGCAGAGGGAAATCAGGTACCTGAAGGGTCTAATGCGTGACCTATTCAAAGCTAAGGGGCTCATCCAGTAACAAAACCAAGCCACATATAAGTTAGATTTTAATTTGTTTTATATTTACTTTTTATATCTTAGGTTAGTTTATCTCTGTTTCTATTTTTTTGCATCTATTATTCACTTTGCTTCAAGTATGTTCATATATAGGTAGCTTTAGGAAAGACATTTAAGACATGTTTCTTTAATTGTAATTAATACATCTCACGTAAACGTTCAAACTGTATGACGCAAAGCTGCTGAAGTTGTTCGGACGTTTATGTCAAGATGTACTGTTGATTAAGGTTTAATACAATTTTAAAAGTAACATTAATTATACTAATAAATGGATTATGTTAGGTGGTATCGGAATGCGTTTTATTTAGAAAATGCTTGATTGTTCGGTACAGCTTTATTAAGCTGAATGTTGTTTCATCAAAACGGCTACAAGCAAATGTGAAAATCAAGTTAACCTTTAAACTAAAATTGTGCTAGTAACAGATTACGTAACGACGCACGAATTCTTCATAAATTTTAAAACAAATACACACGAATAGAGCAATGGCGTCACTAATTTTAAAAATTGAAACGTACATCCATTTTCTCTTCAGATGTATCATACGTTATTGATCTTTGTCCGTCTAAATCAAATCAATAATCCCTAGCATCCCTGATCAAATAAGGTACCGTATAAACATTAATTGTAATGTTATCAATCTTACATTGGTAAGGTTGGTAAACTGCTTGAACTGACACGTAATCCTAAACGGACTTTATAGAATACACACTTACACTATAATTTTCCATATTTGGAGCACCTAAACACGGATGACGGAAGATAGTGTAATTGAATAACGTAGCGTCAGTATCCTTATCAGTCGCACTAATGAGTAGTTTCACTCATTCTTTGTTTACGATGTGATGGCAAATTTTTTACATTGTGCAGTTGGGTAATGACGTCCATCTAAAAATAAAATAGACAAAATATACCTTTTTGAATTATTCTTTTAGACACAAATGTAAGAATAACCCATTTGGAGCGCTAATTGAAATTATACAAACCTAGGGCACATTTATATCTTTCGTAGTTGTAATTGGGCATGTATCAAGTACATTACAGAAATGAATGGTATGCGCAAAATAATTTTAAAGAAAACATGCTAAACTACATAACTAATATTCGGCGCATTTCTCATCAAAAAATTGTATAACATTCCAGGGGTAGCTCAAAACAGTACTGCTCCAATAGAAGGAATACTTACGAAAGTATTGTGTTGTGTACAGTTACATAATTGGTAACCATCTCTATTAACAACCCGTATAGTGCGCAAGATAAATTTGATGGTTTAATGTGAGATTATCTAACCTTACCATACGTTGCATCAAGAATTATCTCCATTTACTTTCAAGTAACAAAACCCAGCGGTCTTTCAAACGGCAGAACTTAAATTAACCTTGCATTTGAAATAAACTTTTGACACATAAAAAATCTTTCAAAGACGAACCGAACTTTCTTCGCTTCTTTGTTATTGATGACTTGTTCAATGTTAATCGCGGGCAACTACCACGCGCATTTTTACGTAGACAATATTTTGTATTCTCGCAATTTAATTTGCAACCAAATAAATTTCTTTTCATTAACAATATCATATTAGAGACTATAATGTGCCACTGGAGTACGCGATCTAACCAAACCGACACTCGCGAGTATAGGCAACAGTAAATTATGAATCCTACCGAACATGACAACTTGTTACAAAATATTTAATTTGCGAATATGCGATAAAAGCAAAATAGAATTTATTATCTACGTGTTTGTAAAAAGGAATTGCATTAGAATATGGAGTGAAATGAAGTAGTGTTGCTGTTTCCCTAGAATTGCCGTTGGTTGGAGATGTATTTACCAAAACGACAGAGAAAGGACCAGAGGCTTTATAAGCCGTTAACGGGTCAGGAAGGTGTAACAGGGGTGTACGGCTAGCAGTCGAAGCGGGCAGACGTGTTTGTTAGCAAGCAGAGACAGCAATAACGATACACTATTACTAGCTTAGCGGCGCTGAGGTTAGTCGAGTGGCAACACTCGACCTGTACGAACGTGCCGGTCCGCTAGACAACTGTGCGTCAGCACATCACGTTCGTAAGAACGCCCACCGTTTTGGACTATAGTTTTACTATAGTATTTTAAAAAGAGAAATAGCGATTCCGTGTCACCCGGTCACGGAAACCGGAATGACCGATCCGTCGGTCGTCCCGGGATCCTCCAGTACCGGTGCCCAGAAGAGGGCCCTCACAGACGAGGAGCTAATATCCAGCAGCTCGGAGGCCTCCAAGGGGAGGAAAAGGAGGAAGCCTGACAGGAAGTAGAAGACGGGAGATTCCCTACCCGCCAAAGGGAACCCGCAGTAGACCGCCGACAGTCGCAAGACTTCGGCAAAATGCCCGGCGATTTACCTCTACGAGGTAAATTTCGTACAGGCAGTTGGGTCGATCAAGGCCTTGTGCCGCGAGAAACCCACCTTCCTATTTAAAGTCAACCACCTGATGGTGAAAACCGCCAGCGAGGAAGACTAGAAGAAGGTGACGACCGCGCTTACCAAGGAGGATAAGCTATTTTACACGTATACCTTGCAGAGCTATCGCCCTGTAAAGGTCGTTGTGAAATACCTGCCGCCCAACTTGGAGGCGGAGACCATTTTGGCCGAATTCCTGGACCAAAGTGTCACCGTAACATGAAGAGTCGCGATAAAACCGCGAGCTCTGTATTCATGGCGACTGTCCCTCGCTCCAGCATCGAGGCCGCCTATAATGTGAAGGAGCTCTCCGGGATGAAGGTTTCGGTCGTCCCTTTCAAAGCCTGCAAAGGACCGGCCCAGTGCCACCGATGCCGTTTTGGGCACTCGTCGGAATGCTGCAGGCTGACGGCGAGATGCGCAAGATGCGCGGAGGAGCACTTGACCGAGAAGCGCGAACTTGTAGCAAGCGGCGCACGCAAGTGTGCTAATTGCGGGGCGGAGCACCCGGCCACGTACAGAGGCTGTGCGGTGTACCAAAAGCTAACAAGTCGTCAGACAGTTGCTCGGCATGCAGAGCAGGTTCCCAAGCCCAAACCGCCGCCGGCAAAAACTGCGAAGGCGTTCCCTGCCACTACCGCCACTCACCGCACAGGACGGCGAGCTGTTAACCTCCCAGAACGTGCGCAAGTGGGCGCAGAAAAGGGAAAAAGCTTCTGATGGTAACCGTGCCACTTACGCCGCGGTTCCCAAAAGCGGGCACAGGTGCCCTCCGTGAAGGTCACTCCCTCCAAGTCGGCGAAGAAGAAGGAGCCGACGCCGAAGAAGGTCCCGAAGAAGAGCGAGAAGCCGGAGCTAGCTCTTCCTCGCAGAAGAAAGGTGGCGAAACCTCCGAGAAGGGTCCCGGAGTCTGAGGCTACCACGAGTAGCGAATCCGACGGGGAGCCTACGGTATCCTCCCAGGACCCGCTACGCTGCTTCAGATTCCTGAAGCAGGTCGCAGGGAAGGTGGTGATCGGGCTCAAGAGGCTCCAAAGGATTTCCAATCCACTAGAGAAACTTCAATTGCTCATGGAGCTGGCGGAATCCATCTTTGCGCCATGAACTGCACGAGAAGTCTCCGAATCGTTACCTGGAACGCCCAAGGAATCCTAAACAAGAAATTCGAGCTCACTCAGTTCCTTGTGGACCGCAGGATTGATATCGCCTTGATCTGCGAAACGTGGCTAAAGGCTAACCAGAAATTCAAGATCCCGAACTACCACTTCTATCGAACAGACAGGCCGACCCAAGGAGGAGGAACCGCCGTTCTGGTGAGTGAAAAGGCGCATCATGCATTCGCAAATCTGCCTCCCTGCTAACAGCAAGGAAGCAAGCGCAATTGCCATGAAGCGAGCCGGTGCGACGGTGATGTTCGTAGCTTGCTACAACAAACCCCAGCAGACCGTGAACGCCTTGGAACTAGAAAGTATCGCGGACCTCGTCGACCACGTTTTCGTCTCGGGGGACCTGAACAGTAAACACCGTTCATGGAACTCCAGAGTCGACAACGCCAACGGCAGACTCCTAAGAGCTTGGCTCGACGAAACCGACGAGTTCGAAGTTGCCTCGCCGAGCGAACCCACTCACTACTCCCCACAGGGTGGGTAGTATGGAGGCAGGTCCTCCGATCGTCGTCTCACCCAGAGAGGTCCTGCAAGTAATCGGGCGGATCCCGGGCAGAAAGGCTCCCGGCGAAGACGGTATAACAGGAGGAGCGTTGTAGAATCTGCCGCTAAAGTTGCTAGTCAACCTGACGCAGATCTTCAACGCAGTACTCCGACTGACGTACTAGCCGACCCGGTGGAAATCTGCCAGGGTTATCCCAGCCTTGAAACCCAAGAAGGATCCTCACTCTCCGGACAGTTATCGGCCGATATCGTTACTCGGGACCATCAGCAAGATTCTAGAATCTCTGCTCTTGGCCAGAATCAACGAGCATCTTGTAGATAACCAGCTCATGGACAGCGACCAGTTTGGATTCAGGTCAGACCACTCCACAACTCTCCAGTTGTACCGGATTATGAATCAGGTCACCACTGCCTTCAACAGGAACCAGACGACTGTCATGGTATCCCTGGACCTGGAGAAGGCGTTCGGCAAGATCCGGCATGAAGGACTACTTCTGAAGATGAAGGAGACCAGCTTTCCGCCGAGACTCCTTAAGACTATCAGATCATACCTCAAGGACCGAAGATTCCACACCGTGGTTAATGGGACGGAATAAATCTTTATTTAGATCTTTTTATCCACGTATCCTGAAGATATTTCCACTCCAATACAGAACCACACTTCCTGCACTTTTTCTTAGCCTTATACTCTACACAACGAATGTCTTTTCTCACATCTTCATCAATTACAATTGGAATACTCTGCAAGCAAAATTATCATTATACAAGAGTACACTGGAATTATTAAAATTCAAATTTATATGCTCATCTTCCATTCTCTCGTAATGCCATGACATTATTTTTTATTCAAGTTTGTATAGACTGCAATATCTTTTTATTAATCTTACTTTTTATTCAATATCGTCACCGCCCACATTAGATATGTGGCATTCCCTCGAACAATGGCTTCCCCAAAGGGGGCGCATTCAGCAATGTCTAATATTACAAATCGCACATTAGTTTCTATAACATTTCATTTCATTCCTAAACTAGAAGACACATTTGAATTTTTTACTTGTTAAAAACAAAGCTTTACAACTCATATTATAATAATTATAATTTTTCGAATATTATAATTAAAAAATTAATTTACATTTCATAAACACAATTTTACAAAATATGCATAAGAAATTATTAGCAGAACTTTCAGATTTAAAAGAAAATGTACGCCTTCTACCTTGCTATTATAGTTGCATATATTTGCTACTAAATATCAACACATATGGTCTTGTTCTTTTATTTCAGGATTGGTACAACATTTTATCCAAGATATCCAGGCTGGATTTGCAATTTTCTCTAAAGTGATCTCTTGGAAGGCTTCACTCCTGCCAGTTTCAACAAAACCCATTTTCGTAAACATATGTAAACTAGCAGCATTATCGATTGTAATTTTTGCGATATAATGTTTTACGTTTAATTTTTCGTAACCATACAGAAACATGATCAACATAGTTTCAAATCCGTAGCCTTTTCCTCTTGCAGATGGCTCGGCAATCATAATCTCTGCTTCTGCCACAAGTGTATTATCGGGATCAATAAAAAACAAATTTGTATCTCCAATCATTGCATCTAAAACATTAAAAATATATCACAATTCAAAGTAACAGTTTGCAACCCTACCTACTTCATTTTTAGTTTCATCATATCTAGCCTTATCCAAAACTATAAAAGTACATTCTAAAACGGATTTTTTATAAAATGAAATGGTTTACAATTTTAATGTGAAATTCTTACTATTGGAATCGGTCAACCATGATTGCTGCATATTGTATTCTTCCTCCAGGGTTAATGGTTCAGATGCTGTTAGTTTCAATAATTCTTCAGATTGCATCCATTCATGATATCTGTTAGCATTGTTGATATAATTTATTTACAATGCGTTATTTTATTCCTCTACCTACTTTAAAACGTGTTCTTTTCTGTAAGGAACTAAGATCACTTTATCGCCTACAATTGTTGTAAATCTATTTATTAGCATTTCAAAGACTGTTTCGCACAAGTAGCTAGCAAATCACAAATAGTCTGTCTCTTCCTTTATCGCTCTCGTCTAGCTTTATACGCCTTTGGTGAGGACCCGTCGATTATGCCCTATATCATAGACCACAATAAAGTGCAAATCCCGGCGTGACTGAACTCGTCTTTTGGCGCCTCTAAACGGAAACTTTAAGCAACAGAACTAAAACGGTACAATATGAACATACACTGAACACATAAAACACAAAACTGAACAGCGCAGCAGTGTTACCACGTCCAAAAAATAAGAATCACCAAATCGAGCTATTTACCAATAAATTGCAGCAGACATTTACCTGTTTTCGTTACCTTTTGATGTTATAAATTAATGAATGCAATAAATAACGTATATGATGGAAAAATAATACTTCTGTAATTAAAAAATCTTCAGATTTTTTATATTTCCAAAAAGTTTTCATCAGAAGCCTGGCAACACCGCAACGGAGCAACGCATGACATTTGATACATGACCGTAGGACCATAATTACATTAGATTAGTTTGCGGTACGCCCACTAGGGGGCCCGAAATAATTTACTCATTCGGTCCAAGAGCTTATTTACGTATTTCTTCAATACAGAGCATTATACCTAATATCTATAGGAGCTAATATTCAATAAGAAAGTTAATCTTTTAAATTAGAATATCAATGTAAAATTCGCTAATTAATTTTGACAGATACGTCTAAATTATACATTATTCGAATCAGGAAATCTTAGCCATGGGCTATGCACATTTATGAACTCGTTGTACTGAGTAGACAGAGCTATCTATCCGCGGGATGGGCTTTGATAATTGATTGCAAATTAATAACAAAACTGATATTAAATTGTGTTTTACCTATCATTGTTAAACTAAAAAAAAGTGATTCGTATTCAGACGTTTTTCGTTAATTTTTTTAAGGAAAAATGTTTCAATATAAACTCACTAAAAAGTTATCTCATCCCACATCCGGCGGTCAGATGGCTCTGAAAGCATTGTTTACGTAGTTCTTTAAGAGTGGCGCTGCTATTAGTTATGTGTTCGATATCATAGATAATATATTCTGTAGATTGGTTACTTCTCCTACCACATATGTTATAAGTTTCAACGACCCCACACCATCGTATGGCAAACTAACCTGTATAATAGGTTTGAAACTCTGCTAAGCGAGTATTTTAAAATATCTGTCAGTATATTATTAAACATTAAATTAAAATGTAAATTATATGTTAGAATATTCATGCTTAATTATATATATGTTTATATTATGTGTCGAATATTTGAATTTATAAAACATTATTTACTTCCACAATGTGAACGTATTCAAATAAATCTCCTTAGTGCAAAGCCACCTTAGATTAATGTGTTTCATATATAAATATTTAACGTAAGATGTGTAACCACCTTAAATACATCCTTCTAGTATAAATACATACTTATGCATGTATATTCTAGTATATAATCTGCATTATTAGAAAAATACACATCAGGTAAAAATTAAACTACTCAACATTATGTACTTCTATATATTAATTATATAGATATGCACATAAAACAATATTTTTATTAGTTTATTAGTCAATAGGGGCAACAATATGTTTAAATTTAATCTTTGAGTTTGCATTTGATTTATATGCACCTATAAACTAAGAGAAAAATGTTTCTGCATAAAACATACTAGACATATTTATCGTTGGTAGTGCAAACATCTATAAAATGAGCTTCACACACAAATACCTTATTATACAATTCGGTGTTTGAATAATCCCGCGAAAAGGCACAACCAATCCGTTGCAACCATATTTCTTCAATATCTTCACTTTTGATGGGAAATCTGTACCGATAATAATTTCACAATATCTCATTTTTTACATTACTTAGTAGACATTTAATCTGTGCAATTAGGCAGAATGCATTTACTTATAAGCCTCCCGCGCTTCATAATTCAACAATATTGAAACAGTTTAACTCCTTAACCAACGATTATTTTGTAGAGTAAAGGAGATTGTCAGTCTTACCTAAACGGATATTTACGGCCTAATCGCGTAAGGGGTTAGTAATATAAGAAAGCTAAAACTTGATTGATTACCTTTAACCTACCTGTATACACACTACAATACTATTAACTCTAATAACTAAAATGTTTATCACACTATAATATAATGTATACAATAGAAAAAACAAAAGTAAAACGCAAATAAAACACAACAGACCACAACAATGCCTATACGCATGCGTGAGTTGCTATACGACCGCTAGAGGCACTGCAAGCAGTAACATTAAACTATAAATAAGTGCCACCCCAATGGTTATGTGTTCTATGCTATTAGTCCGATAGTTTGAATATGTCAAATGTGCATCAAACATTAACCAACATATTCGACTTGTTTATATGAAATATACATAACACATAAATAAACAAGTATACTTTAGAGATTATCCAAGATGGGTAGACGTTCGATAAATACCACTAAAAGTGGTAAATATATGAATCCGACAGACCAAGCACGTAAGCACGCAAGAAGTCTTATTTGATACACATAACCCTCAATGTTGTGTGTTCTAGGCAAAGAAGCAAGAAAGCAAGAACTTAAGAAAAATAAGAAACAACGGCAAATGGTACGAGCTGCCGTATTAAAAGGGAAAGATCCACAACAACTGCTTGAAGAAATGGAAAAAATAGATCAAATGGGTTAGTGTAAATTTGCATTTAAAGTTTCTTTGAGTGTATTCGATTTTCTTTGTAGAATATAATGTACATCAACCCTCACCACTAAATGAGAAAGTTTTAAAGGATAAGCGAAAGAAACTCAGGGACACTTTAGACAGAGTTCTTAGTATGTATGTAAGTTTAAAGTAACATATAAGCAGTAATGATAATTTTCATTTACGTCAATTTATTACAGCATAAAGACGACCCCGATAAATGGATAGATCTTAAGCGGAAACAAGCAGAATACGAACATAAGAAAAATCAATTGGTTGCATTTTATGAATCTGTTAAAAGTGCGCAGCAAGTTACTGTAGATGAAATTCCACTACCACAGCTCCCACAAATGCCACAGAACTCTTCACTTCAAATACCATTGCCGGTTGAGACACGAAAAGCACCAGAGCATCCTATTTATTCAATCGCAACTGCCTTAAAGTTACAAGCATTGGTAAGCTCTCTATAATTCAATTTTGAAACCAGTTGTAACCATAAAAGGATTACTATCCACTATTGATTGTTGAAATTTATGGTACGCTCAGTGTTGAGTGTGACAGAACAGCCTTGCGAACTTTAAGGATTTGTCAGTGGCAGGGCGCGAATAGGTTAAATGGCCAAAAAGTTGCCAAAACTATGAATATATTAAAACGGCATCATGTTGTACTATTCTGAAATATTAAAACCTATTTTTGATTGCCAGTGTATGATTCTTTTTGCTAAAATATGCAAGTTTGAATTTATAATATTGGTCATGCGTATTGGGAATAATAACTAATAAACCATTGATACTAGTCATGTGGCACTACGGCCCTGCAGAAAATGAGTTTTTATCAGACCATGTTATGTAGATTATTCGTGCGCTCAACTAGATCAGGTTAGAACTTATAGCCCAGCATATTAGGATTTCGAGATATTCTAACTAGTATTATATATTCAAACTTACATATTTCAGGTAACATAAATATTGCTTCACTTATGGACTTACCTTTACTTGATTATGTCTTACCATTGGCCATATTTTATCATCTTTTCGTTAATTGTAATAGAAGTGTTTTTATGACTTTATTTTTGATTATAGGGAAAACCAATCAGGGAACCTCCAGGATGTCCACCAGGACCTGCACCAGATATTAATAGTGACGGTGAAATGGAAGAACGCGAACCTGATGAAACCGATGAACCGTCAACTCAAGCAGAATCAGAAACAAATACGCAAGATGAAGAAGAGAAAGAATCTAATGCACCAGTTAAACCTACGTCACTCCAACAAAAAATGGTTGCAATTTCTGGTCAAAATGTGGACGAATTCATGAAAGAAATGGAAGTTGTTCAGAAAAAAATTGAAACTGATAAAGAAGAAGAACTCCCACCGCCAAAGAGTAAACCCACTGTTAACATCGAATCGCCGGCACCGCCTGGTATTGAGCCAGAACCAATATTTAAACCACCGCCGCAGCAAAATATGCCTGTTCCTCCATTAGTTATGTTTCCTACACCTGCTCCTATGCGGGTACCACCAGGGCCACCACCTGGTCGGCCGTTATTACCTCCTGGACCTCCTCCAGGTCTACCCCCTAGACTACCTCTCCGAATGCCACATCCGCCGGCTAGAATGATACGAATCCCTGGACCACCACCTCCAACTCTCGCACAATTAGGAACGCCTAATGTACTCTCAGCCGGACCTCAACTTATCAATCGAATGGAAGGTGCAAAGTCGAGCGCTACAATTATGGCGAAACCACAGATTAGAAATCTCGGCGCTGATGTTACTAGATTTGTACCTTCTACTTTAAGGGTGAAGAGAGAAGACAAAAAACATAAACCTTCCAGAGCATCTCTAATAAACGAATTAAGGCAAAAAGAAATAAACACACAAAACTTCCAAAAGCAGCCAACGAAAGACGATGCATACTTGCAATTTATGAAAGAAATGCAGGGACTTTTGTAATTATTGCCATACTGTTTAAATGTCGAATTTTGTAAATAAATTTATTTTAAGTTCTTGATTTTTTTTTTAACTCTAATATCCAACTCAAAAACTCTATAATTTCTATCAATTAGAGTCTAACGAATGTTACAGTGTCGTAATCTATATTTCTCTGCGGGTAAGAACCATCACACTAAAATTATAAGTGCTACAGAACTGGTCTTTGTACGCGTTCCACGGAAACGTAGATATACACTACCGTCCATTGAAGTTAGGACAGCTATTAGAATTTAAAAAAATCAAACTTCAATACTCAGTATTACTGTACAACAAAGTTAGGTTAAAATTTTATAGAGGGAAATTTTAATTTATCCTAATAGCAAGTCATTAGAAACGATATTTACTGAATTGTCTTGTCTCTGGTTATAATATAATAAAAATCAGTTTCAATACGGCTATTCAATTGCGGTGTTTTTGAAAATTAAAAAAAATGGAAAGCCGATGACTGTAGAAAAGCGATCAGCTATTTTCACATAGCATCCGGAAGGATATTGTGTGCGTGTGATTTCTGAAAAATTATCAATGACAAAATCTACAATGCATTATACTATTCGCCGCTACCGAGACACCGGAATATTGGCAGACCGGAATCGCTTGGGTCGGTCTAGAATGACAACGCGTGCAGAAGATCGACGCTTTAAAGTGTTAAGTAAGCGAAATCGGCGACTGACGACGCCCGAAATCGCAACGAAAATGAACAGAGAGGTCGCGAGCGACCGATTTCTGTAACTACGACTAAACACCGCTTAAGAGAACCCTTGCACTGTCGTGGGAACCGCCAAAAGCGACTGCAGTGGGCTGAAAGTTATAGAAATTGGACCGCAGAAAATTTCAGAAATGTTCTTTGGTCTGACAAATCCAAGTTTGAAGTGTTTGGGCAGAAGCGCAGAGTTGCACATGCCGTTTACAATGTGTTTTTGTGGCTAACACGTTAGATATATATCGCACATTAAACATTTAATTTTTACGCCGTCGTAAGTCAAATCCGGATAATCCTTAATGGACCTATTCACTGTCTTTAATGATAGCTGTTTTCTCAATCTACGTACCTTCGACATTATTAAAAACAGAAGATTCACAGAGTATTCGCATGCGATAGTCCATTCGTTAGCTACGCACCCGAATTTGCCTACGTTATTAATCAGTATTGAAAACGCTACTACGTTGCACATTTCATTTAATTTGTAGCACTTATACGGATGGAGGACACAATTAATTTCAGTGGTAAAAGAATACTCGCCTTTCAACCTTAGCAATATATTTTTTGGTTACAATTTAGGTGTTTACATTTTTATGGAATTTACATAGCTAAATAGTAGATATAACAGCATCATTAATTTTGCTTTCGTTATATAATTACTTATTCGTAGATACTATTGCATTATAGGGCAAGCCAAGGAAGAACAGAACTTCAGGGTAGAGCAGTGCAACTGTTTTGTATTTGTATTGTAATCAGAACTACTTACTAGGTAAGTATTACAGCAATTTAAAAAACTGGAATGTGATTGTAGCGTTCGATATCTAATTCATTATATCGGGTCATTGTTACATTGGTAGAGGAATCTACGTTTTCTTCTATTCGTATATTAAAAAAAAAAATAAGATCTACCCTGCCTTCTGTTATATTGTAGTACAGAATTGTATTGTATATGTGTTGTTAAAACATTTCCACACTAGTTGCTTTCTTATACCTAATGTTTTACACATGTATAGTACGATTTAAGTTGCTATTATGAATACACAACTTATGATTAAATTATAAAGACTATCTTTAGGTATACTCCGTCTTTACGTCTTAACTAAAAATAAAACAACTTTATCAAGACCTTTGTTCCAAAATGATCTTGGATTATGAGGTTGTTATGTTTAAACTAAGTGAGAAATTCTTTGAAAAAGGTAATATAGGTACATCTAACTCGTCAGAACCTAACAAATTTTAAATTGCTAATTTTCATTTGCATTTATAACTAGGGGGTTATTTGCTAATGCCTTCGTAAACATTATTATGATACGAATTTCTATATACAGGGTTTACAACAAACATATGACCTTTTATAAAGCTTTTGATCATCACAGTTTAGGCGCAAAAATAAATAAATTTTAATAAAATAACATAATAGTTTCCTCTATTTTGTATTAAACGCCAGCAACATCAAAACGAAAATGTACATTCAAAAATTCAACATATACAGCCTTGGCCAAAAGTATTTGCCACCCCCTGAATTCCTATAAATGTAACTTATTTCTACTCTATATTGTTATGTATCGGCTTGTTAAACTGAATAACCTAAACAAGTATTTAGTTGGACGTTCGAAGTGCGTAACACTGGTCAATAATCCCCAATATGCTCTACAGAATATTCTTCTACAAAAAAAGCAAAAACGTACGAATTAAATTTGATTGAAAATAAAGCACACATTGCAAAAATTGTGAGAAGCCATCACTTTGAGATAAATCGTTATAAAAACTAAAAGTACTGAAAAGTCAAAAAGAAGTGGTAAAAATGACATCTTCTGAGTTAACTTATTCGAAAGCTCTGAGAAAAAAGTTTCTACCAGAACAGTAGAAAGAACGCTTCAAAATACCAGGCCAAGTTACTAAGCCATAAATCAAGGAAGAACCCCTGGTTGTCAGATAAGAATATAAAGAAATGTTTGCAGTGGTGTATGAGTCCAACTTCGACGTATATTCATTTTATAAATCCTAGATATATTCAAAACAATTTTTAATATTTTTTTAAAATAATTTTATGTCAAAGCAAGCGAAGAACAAGCTAGAATGTGTAGTATCAATCGTAAAATACGGAAGAAGAGATATGTTTGCCGCGGTTGCATGTCGGCAACTGAAGTTGGCGAAATAGTGGTGTGTGATGCCGAATGGATTCAACAAATTCGTTGAAGTATTAGAAACTGATCTGCAATCCGTCCATTTTCAGCAGAACAACGCGCCGCACAGTTGTTCAGAAGCGGAAACAAATCATTTTAGGAAAGTATTGAATCCAATGACAATTGTGACCTTATTAGACAGTTAAATAGCTAATCTACCAGAAACATAGAATTAATCTCTGATTACAACCGATTTAACATGAAATATCGTCACCTGAAGTTGGACTAATCGCTAACAGAAAAATTACTTTATTGTAATAAGAATTCAAAGTGCTCCCGCTTCATAAATTATGTAATTATTACATTAGATATAATAGTTATTAGAGTTTATGTAACCGAAGAAATTATTGGAAAATACTCCCTCAATTTTGTGTTAATGTAGATAATTTAGAAAGATGCATTCATTGCTATAAGCAAAACTTTAGTAAGGTGGTACCATCTGAGATTATCAATGTTATCTGTAAATTATTCATGAGTAACCCTCTTAATTTCAACTGCGGCAGCAGCACTAAGTTATTTGTAGGGTTTGTAAATGGGTTAGGTTCAATAGAAAATTTTTGAATGCTAAGATATTTCTAGTACAATATTCTACAATATTTACATCTTATAATTCAAATTTAATTTACAAGAATGAGCGGAAAAATGACAATTAAATTGTTTATTTTGCGGAGAAAGTGCTTGATAGGCTTAATGCAGATAGGTAAGTATACAATTGTTGATAAGATTATCACTAACTACACTAAATTTGTAATATACACCAATAATTGTATCATAAATCTAAATAAACTATATTAACACCTACTTAATAAATTTGCAATTAAGTAATACTCAACATTATGTTTGGATTGGGTAATCTAATAATTGCATCTCCGATTAAGCATTAAACAAGGTTTGAGCTATTAATGTCAATTAAGAATAGTTAAAGCCTAGAAATATGTAATATTTACAATTTTAAATAAAGCAATTTAAATGCGACCACAGCACTTTAATTTATCGTCTGCCGAAGCTTAGAGCATTAAGTAGTACAGTGTATTTTTATGTTAGCGAAATAAATATGGTGGTCACTTCGATTTCTTTTACGGAATTGTATGAATTTTTATTGAATATGATCGCAACATTGATACCTTGTGTCAAAGTAATCGGTGTTCACCCAAACACTTAACAGAAGAGAAAGCTGCTGTTTTTATGAGGAAATATTTTTGTCGCGTTTTAATAAAAGATGACAAGAGGCTCGTCGCAAAAAACAAACATTTTTTAAACATAATTCTGATTGGTCGGAAAGTGTATTTGAAGTAGAGGTTGAAGAAGAAACGGAAACAGTAACACAACACAACAAGTAAAAAGCGAAGAGTGCGTCCAAAAAACCGTTTGCTGATTGCAGTGATGTGTAATGCAGAAGATGAAGAAAGAATAGCACGAGCTACAGCCAGGCAACGGACGGAAACAGCTGAAGAGAAGCCCTCTGCTTTGTCAAGTGAAGAAGCTTTGGCATTACTAATGGACTTGCAATTGACAAAGCATCAATATGAGCGCATAAGAGCGGTATTGAAGGAAATCGGATGTGATATGTTTCCTTTCTACACTAAGGTTCTAGATGCTAAGAAATCATGTTATCCAACTGAGATAAGAGCAAAAGGTGCAACCATACCTCTGCAAGCTATGTTGGATCATACAGCCGAACTACTGTTAAGAAGTAAATTGGAAGAGATCCATGAAAATACAGGGACCGATTTAACACTGATTTGTAATGGTGCATCCGGCCAAAACGAATATAAACAGTGTATTTAGTAATAATTATACACACATTCCGACATCTTTGCTCTTTACTATTTTTTTCTTCTAAAATGAAACGGGTAACCCCCTATTTATTATGATATATATATTTTCATTGTAACGCCGAGCTATACTTTTCGCTAACTAAAAAGTTAGATTGTTTCCGCGAAAACGCGATTCTGAACCACTGTGCACCGTGTCACAAGTCGGAAGTGGTGTTCAGATAATGGTGTTGGGTTCTGGATTACGCTGGTCAGTTAGTACCTCCCATCTCTGCTCGATACTGAAACGCATCAAAGGAATCACTAAAAGGCGTTTTGTTTTGTTTCTTTAGAAATTCCATTTTTATCAGCTGGCATGTTTTATTTAACCTTAATGTAATTAATTAACATTATTGAGGTTTCGCAGAGGTGGTAACTAATTTTGGCCTAGATTGTATATAAAATAAAATACTATCCCTTAGAGACTGTTGAGAAGGGTTAAGGGTATTACATATGAAAAAAAGAAACTATAAGAAGTAAACGTTTCAAAGTTCCGAGGAAAATTCACCTTAATATATAACACAATAAACAATTCAAATAAATAAAAAAATCTACTTTACAAAGTAATTTATGTCAAGAACTTCAATAGTCATAATTTTGATGTGAACATGAAGATTAGATCATTTTCTAAGCATTCATATAGGAATTGAAAAAACACATGGATTTCCCTATTTATTAATATGTCGAGTCCGTCTAAAAAACTTTTAAAAATAAATTGTGAGATTGTCCAATGTTATTAACTTAATTTTAAAGTTATTTGATCTCTAAGTTCTGTTAAATGTTATTGGATTTATTACAAATCCATTACATAAAGTGTTAAAAGCTACTAACTTAGAGCTAATAACACAATTCTCAAAAAGTTCAAAGGATTTTGGAATAAGATAAAAAAAAATTAGTTTTGTTATATTTTATGTCTGTCGCTGATTTAATTAGTTCTATGAAGTTATAATTTCACTAATTACAAGACTTTAGAACCTTTTTAATTTTTTTAAATCTGAACTTACCATAATTCTAAACAATTTTTATATAGAAGGTATTACACTTTGTCCGAACCCATACGTTACGGTGAGCTTCGATTAAAAGTATGTGGGCAAGTGGGTGAAATGGAAATTTGAGAATTTACATACACTAGTTATCCTTTGAAACTAAAAATATTTTCAACTTTCCGCATCCTCCTCTTAAACTGATGATCTATTTTAAATAGAAGCGTCCCATTTTTATGACAAATTTGCATTCTGTGTTAAAGTCTAATTCTTTTATTTTTAGCTTTTGTAACATACTCTACTTCTAAAACCCACTATCGAAGAGGTTAATATTACAGACTTTCAAATAACTTAAAATTATAGTATACCAAAAAAAAAAATTCTGTTTTCTGGAAATGTTCATGAAACGATGTTTCCATAATAATAGATTTGCTAAATGATACAGTGTGTACCAAAAGGAGGGATGTTTTTAAAATAGCAGCTCAATTTTCCAAGCGATATTGGATTCTGCATCAAGCAAGTGCTATTGCTAAAATTAGTAGGTTGGGAGATATTTTGTGAAAACCTCCCTATTTTAAAATATCGCATTGTTTAATATCAGTTTCGGTTGGGCATGGTTAGTCAAATAATTGAAGGTAGCTGTGAAATGTACCATCAATATCTTGCTGAGGATGTTATTTAATTTTATCGCATTCTCGATGGAACCTTTAGGCTTTTCATTGAAAAATATCCTGATAGACCAAAACCTACTCAAAACACTATTAACCGAATGAAAACGATTACTGTATTTATTAGACAGCTACCTGCAATTATTTAATCTTTAACAAGTTGCAACTGATATTAAACAATGCGATATTTAGGATTATAGAGATTTTCTCAAAATATCTCCTAAACTATTAACTTTAGCAATAGCGCTTGCTACACATATCTGCTTTATTTCTTGTCATACACCCTGGTACACCCCATAAAATTTACTGAAATTAAATATTACTACGAACACATCGTTTCGTGAAAATTACCAGCGAGCAGAATAATTTCTGGTGTTTTAAAAACTTGAAATCTGCCGCATCTGCCAATCTTTTTCGAAAAGATGCAATTTCTCTTTAAGCATGAATTTTAGGGTAGGGTACGTGAGATAAATTAACACCAAATTTAAATCTGACATAAAAATGATACTGTTCTTTTTAAAGTAACGAAGTTAATTGCCATTTCCGGTATAAGAAATACAGGAAGTTGAAAATATTTTGGGCTGAGTTAGATTTAAAGGATAACTTGTACTAGTATATAAATTTTCAAATTTCTATTTTATATCTTTTAACTAAACCTCATCGTGGTATACTTTGTATGTAGATGTTTAATTATTTGCATGTACTTATCAAAGAAGTGATATTTTGGAACAAATTTCTGAGATTTGTATCAATTTTTTTTACATACATGTACAAAGGAACGAGAAGAAAATATATAATACCTAAAGATGTGTATAAAAAGTCAAGAATATACATATGAATGAATTTCAAATCGAACAGACCAAGTAGTTATGTATTGCAAGTATTTATTTCGTTTATTACGCTTATAGTATATTCATGATGTGTACCCTATACATAATAATAATGAGTATTTAAAATAAGAGGCATGTATTTGTTTGAGTTGGAATAAATACAGGGACTAGGCGAGGTGATGGATGAAATTAAACTGATGATGACTTCTGATATGTGTAAACTATTCTTAATAGACTACCTGGCGGAAAAGATATTTATCGATTTCGTGTTTGTCCGTTTCCTAACAAGCCTAGCCGATATTACACTATCTTGGGGTGTAAGTGGCCTTTCCATTACTCGTTCGATAACCGTTATCCATTGATCCCGTTCCACTTCCGACATAGCGGATAAATTAAACACGCGCTCCGGTGTAGTCAACGTAAATGTAAACCGCAAGTCTTTAACGCCGGCTTTAGCCCCTACCCTAACACTATAACCGTCCGACATGTATCCGAGGAAAATCTCTCCTTTGGGATGAGCGTCCAATGGATCGTCGTGGTACATTAGCTTTCGATTGTCCAACGTGAACCATCGCTTCTTGAATCCGTCGGTACTCCTTGGACCTGTCTTGAATAGCCATCCTTCTTTGGCAAAGTCTTCCGTTAAATAGTTGACCAAATCGGCTTCGCTTGCTGATGGATATGCAACTTGCAAGCGGTGCAATTTGACGCATCTGATCGCCATATACCAATTCGTTATTTCTTCAGGATTATCGTTATAGACGTATATATGTCTGGTAGAGCCGTCTTTGAGGTACGTAAATTGTAATGATGTGGGTATGCCGACTTTTTCCGGAGCGAAAACTACGTTTAGTTCGGACACCTTTAAAATCGCTTTGGGTTCTTTATCCTTCTCCTTCACGAAATACTTCAGCGTGTCATCGGATTCTGATAGTACAAATTTTCTAGGATGGTACGAGCTATCCTCTTTGCCTCTCTTCTTCAGGTACCCGTCCTTGTAGCCGTTGATATAAGTTTGCTTCTCAGGGTGGCAAAACTCTTCTCTTTGGTATTTTGCACGTATCCATTGCTCTACTAGAACTCTGTAATAAGGAGAAACAAGATAAGCTTAAACCTATAACAAACATAAATGATTTACGCTGATAAAATAGATACAAATTAGGTATATTTTACTTTTTAATATAGTGAGAAAATCGTAACTCGATGCTTTATAAATTGAAAGAGAAAGTTTTAGCTTCAAATTATACGCTGCTCGTATCATGTATGTGCATACGTAAAAAATGTAATATTTTGTATAATACAACAATTCATGTGTTACTAAAAGTACACGAAGCGGGTAGCCAAATAAGAATGGCAGCCGGCTATATCTCAGCTTTTTAATAAATGCGGCCAAAAGAAAATAGTAGAAATGATTTTGAAGTTTGTAAGATGGCCAGTAGATGGCATAACAGTCACAACTAGTGGCCTCTGAAGGAAACCCTAAAAATTTGCGGAATTGACCAGTGGATGGCAACTCAACAATGCATTGGTCGACTTCATTCTGCCTTTGATGCAGAATTTAAGCGTGGACGTATTAGTGCCAGTGACGAATTTCGTGAAACATCAATGCTATGCGAAAGACAATTGAAGCAGATCGACGTGACATATTTTACATGAACATTTGTGAACATTAGTGAAGAAACTTTCGTCAACAGTCGGATTCCACACAGTTTAACCAAAGCTCAAAAAATGGCTCGTGTGTTGGTGCAAAAGAATGCTTAAAAAATTCAATCGCGGTGCTTCTGCCAACGTACACATTATCGTAACGGGTGACAAAACCTAGATATATTCATACGAACCAGAAACAAAACAACAATCCGTTATTTAGGTGTTCCAAAATGAATCAAAACCAACAAAAGTTGTTGGTTCACGAAGCGCTCAAAAAAATTACTACTTTTTCCTTGCATAAAACTGAGTGTATTGCTATCGTTGCTCTTGAGAATCGAAAAACAGTAAACGCTGATTGGTATACAACAATTTGTTTGCCTCAGGTTTTCGATGAATTTAGGAAAAACAGCAGACTTCGGCACATCATTCTTCATCACGACAACGCCAGCTCTCACACAGCACATCGAACAATCGATTATTTAAAGGAGAATAACATTGAATTAACTACTTATTGTCCGTATTCGCCTAACCGAATGACTTCTTCCTGTCCCTCTTTGTCAAAAACAAATTTCGTGGTGAGCAATTTTCGACACCGGAAGAGGCTGTTGAAGCATTTAAAAGGCATGTTTCTGAGATACCCACTTCAGATTGGAATAAATGTTTTGACAATTGGTTTCTTCGAATGTAAAAGTGCTTAAAACTTAAAGGTAAACATTTCCCGGAAATGTTTAAGGTTCCCCCCGTATACTTCCACCAACCTCAAATAATGAAGTGGACGATTATCAACACAGGACTGACCAAAAACGCGCACGTTTCACCTCACGGATTTGTTTCTCAATGTTCGTGATGGAAGTGGAATATTAATATCATTTGATATTGTTTTTTAAGAAGAAACAAACGGCCAAGTGAAAAATGAAGCAGATTTTATGTGTCACACTATATACAAGATTATCTATCTGTTAAAGAGCCTGTTTCAGATTGACCTAATTAAATCAAAGAAATAAAGGAAAATTTATGTATTTTTATGTACTTAGATTCCTTTCACATTGGTTAATTTGACAACAGGAATAAAATATGTTACAGTAGAACATCTACCTATAATAAAAAAATAACGTTGCGTATAACGGTTTACAATAAATGGATTAAATATTTAATCACGAATTAATTTTGCGTCAGTTATCACAATTAAATTAATTCCTGCTTAAAATCAAATGTGAATAGAAGTAAAATATGGGGGAGATAGATACGTAATTCTAAGATTTTTTTAATGCAACAGATGATTATTTAAATATAATAGTTAACACACGCTGAATTTAATTCTAATTAGTTACTCATAAACCAGTTGAAAGTGTTTACCTAAGCAGTAATTAAATTAATCATAAATTACATTTTAATTCGAGATTAAGTTAATTAGAAATTAAAAAATAATTAGGTGCAATACAGTGGTGAGTAGGTACTTACTGTGGATCGTTTTCCGTGGGTTTCCTATAACAAGGTGGTACTCTTTCTTCGTACTTAAGCTTCGCATTCAAGTTTCCCACCTCTTTCATCCGTTTCACCTGAGAATCTTCCCATCGATCCAGCTTCAAGTGCTTCACCTTACTGATGTGAACGCCCATGCTCCTGTGAACTCCTGAACATCTTGTACATATGAAGATGCCGATATTGTACGATGCCCATTCTGGATCTAAATATAAAAGAATACAGATAACTTGACAATATTTATATTATTATGCAGGAACGGGTTTTATTTAAAAATTATGAAAAATATTTACATATTGCAAGAGTGCAATCTATGTTTGGCAATCTCAACATTGAAATACACTACCCGACAAAAACATAGACGCGGTATCGTTTTTATTTACGAAACAAAGTTTACAGACATTATATAAAATGTAAATGAGGGTTATTAATACTTGTTATGTAAATAGTCCATTTATAGATATTTCTGGGTATTTATTGCTTTATAAGGGGTAATTGAGATTTTCCCAGATCAAAATAGGAATTTTAAATGCGACAAAAATTTAGACCCTTTTATTTATGCATTTATTACATTAATATAAGCAAAGAAGCGAAGAAAATGTTGAGAAAACCGCCACTTTCGGCGAAACACAAAGATTAGTGAGGTTGAGACTTGCTGAAGAACATGTATCCTGGAAGAAACAATGGGAAAAAAGTTATATTTTCCGATGAGAAACGTTTTAATTTGGACGGACCGGATGGGTACTCGCATTATTATCATGATCTGAGAAAAGAACCAAAAGTGAAGATGACCAGACAATTAGGGGGTGGATCTGTGATGATATGGACAGCGATTGGATTCCGCGATAAAAGTGAGATAGTTTTTGGACGTACAAAATTACATCTGTGATGTATAGAAACTTATTGCGTGACAATCTTCTACGTTTTGAAAACCAATGCAGCAAGATGCAGCATTTTCAGCAAGATAACGCGCCAATTCATACAGCAGAAAATCATTGCTGAATGGTTTAAAGAGAAAAAGATTAAAACTTTACAGTGGCCGGCACGGTCAGCAGACTTAAACATTATTGAAAACATGTGGGGTGAATTGGCACATCGCGTTTATGGCGGAGGCCGTCAATATTTCACAGGAACTGAAAACTTCAATAGTGGCTGAATGGCAGAATATCCCTCAAAATTATGTGTTAAATTTATATAAATCTATTAGTAACAGACTATTGGAAGTGATTAAGAACAATGGAGGATCTACGTATTACTGATCACTCGTTTGTTGATTTTTGTTTTACATTTGCAACACAGCGTCTAAATTTTTGTCGCAGAAATTGTTTAACCATTGGAGTAATAATTTACTATTTAGTTCATATATTACTGGAGGAGATATTTGTAAGTTTATTTTACTTTTACGAATAAAAACTTACTTAGATATCTTGCTAGTTTCGCCAAGAAATGTTGTAACCCTTAAAACCCTTAAAACATCTTACCGCGTCTAAGTTTTTGTCGGGGAGTGTATATAGTATGGTTTTTATGAAAATAGAAGTACCATGCAAACTATTTTGTCGCTATTGTTGGCTCTATCGACGACGTGTTTCTAGAGTATACTTTTGTAGAATAGACTTTATTTCTAGTGACAATATCTTTTCTTTTTATGTTATAGAATTAAACTTGTGTTACTGTTGTTTTTATTGCAAAATATGCCTTTAAATTTAATTGTGGGCGAAAATCCGTCTGTGATAAGGAGCATCCAGGTTATCCAATCGAGGTGACTACGGTCGATATATTCAATAAAGTTAAAGATATCGTGTTAGCAGACCACCGGGTGAAGGTTAGAGAGATTGCTAATATGGTAAACATCTCAATTGAATCGTGTGATAATTTCAAAGCAATGCATGAACACGTTTAAGCGCAATACGAGTGAGTTTCATTATGTACGACTGCAGGTGAGACATGGATACATTACTATACACCAGAAACCAAAGGTCGCAAAACAGATTTTTCCCGCCGAACAAGCACCAAAGAAGGTGAAGACAATTCCATCAACTAGTTATGGCACGATTTTTTGGGATTCGCGAGGCATAACTTAATTTATTATTCGGAGAAGGGAAGCGTAATCACGGAACAGTATTGTGCTTATTTATTGGACTGATTCGATGCTAAACTAAAGTGAAGAAGTCCTCATTTAGCGAAGAAAAGGATTATCGACCATCATGGTAACGCCCCGGCCTATTCATCGGCAATTGCGACAGTAAAACTAGTTCAGCAACTGTATAAGTAGGTGTGTCCTATCTACCATTTTTCCAAACTTGAAAAAATTGCTTGGCGGAAAACGGTTCGCATCAAATGAAGAAGTTATTGGCCGAAACGCAGGCCTATTTTGCAGAGTTCGACGAATTCTATTATTTGACTGACTTAAAAAAGTTGGAATGTCGCTGGACTAAGTGTATAGGTCTACAAGGAGATTATGTCAAGAAATAAATTTACTAAATGCAAAACAATTGCTTTGTCTTCCTTAACACGGGTATTTATTATACCATCCTCGTATAAAGCTTGAATAAATCCAGTAATTACGTTCGATGAAATTGAAAGGGAAATAAAGGGAGTAATATCAGGTCCAAATATTACAGGAGAAGGGAGGAGAAGAGGAAAGAAATACAAAAAAATAGAATAGGAATTGGAAAATTAAATTGTAGTGAGACACATGAAGGCACAAAGACTTAATTAGTGTGGACATATAATTAAGAGAAAACCAACGTTTAGAATAGTGGATCGGAAATCAAATGTCGACACAGAAGGCTCTTCGACGTTAGGCATAATTCGATGGATTGTAAGGCTTGATGGTGATGATGATATTTAACATTATAAAGTTGCATATAAATAGTTAGGCAACTTGGAATAGATTTTGAGAAGTCGAAAAATATAAAGAGCCTATATCATTTCCCCTGCGTACCGGAGAAAGTAAAGCGAACGGGGTGAGAGAAGCGATATCCACAGACACCCCGTTTTAGCCGAATATTGCCGTGGTCCTAGCCCTGTTAAAAGACGCTCCTTACTCTTATTCTACTATTGCCGTACGATGCAAGCACGCTACATGCATCAGTATAGTTACCTCAGATAAAATCGAAATCGGAGAATTGATTCCCGTCGCCCGCATTTACCTATCTCGTTTAATTTTCGAATTACACCCCGAAAAGGGCTAAAGATAGGGATCAGTTTCCCAACATTCTAAAACTTATAGCTCGCTTACTGTAAAAGATAAAAATCTGGGTAACTTGTAATGCATCCAGCGTATCGAAATCTATAAATGAATTTGTTAGTGGGAGAGATATAGGAAAATTAAGAAAATGTGGAAAAAAAATTTTAAGGAAATGTTTGGAAATTCGGACATTTCAAAAAAATTTTTAAATATTTATTGTGAAGGTGCAGTTTGACCTGCTGATTACAGGGATTACAACCATTACGGTATCTTCAATTGTTTTTGAGAAATCTGAGTTTGAATGTCATTATTTTGTAACAAATTTATTTTTGTAAAGTTGGTAGATAATCATCGTTCTGGAAACATCATAAATCTATTGCAAAATCATTTACAACACCTTCCAACCTTACTCAAAATAAATTAGCACAAAATTTATAACTTCAAAAGTTCCTTTAAATGAACACCAATTTGGTTCTATAATACAGACGGTATCGTTGGTAATATCGCCACATGGTATAGTGGCCGATTTATGTTCATACATATCACCCGATCATAAGTGAATCCTACAATAATCCGAGCGCACGGTTACGATTGATAGATAGTATAGATTTACCGCAGTATTAAATTTACCGCAGTATCATTCTTGCTTATTTATCACAGGCGTAAAGATATAAATTTGATTCATTTTACTGTTAAACGTGTGTTGGTGTGCATCTGTCGTTTTTGCGCGAAAGTTTTAAGAAAATTTACTTCAAAATGGCACGTGGCAAGCCTACCAGTGTAGAAAAACGTTCACTCATTATTACGCTGTTCGAAGAAGGATATTCGGGGCGACAAATTGCTAAAAAAATAAATATGAGAAGTTCAACAGTAAATTACATCATAAAGCGATATCGGACAACTGCAACTATAGAAAATCGTGTTCGTCCTGGAGCATCTAGGAAAACAACAAAAGCTGAAGATTCGAGAATTGTATTATTAAGCAAACGCAATAGAAAATTAACAGCGCCACAAACAGCAGTCGAAGTCAATCGCGGCCGTGAGGAACAAGTTTCGGCGAGTACGGTAAAACGTCGACTTCAACAAGCGGACCTTCATGGACGCTATATCCGAAGATCTAAAACCGAAAAGTGATCCCGAACTGTATTGTGCCTGCAGTGAAGCAAGGGCGTAGTTCTGTGTTAGTGTGGGGATGTTTCTCCTTTGCCGGGACGGGAGATTTATGCAGAGTGCAGGGTGTAATGAGGAAGGAACATTATTTTGCAATACTCCAGAATCATGCAGTGCCATCAGGATTGCGTATAATAGGCCGTAACTTTACATTCATGCATGACAACGACCCAAAACACACTGCGTTAGTGTGTAAGAACTATCTAAAGGAGCAAGAAGAACAGAACACCCTGAAAGTAATGACATGGCCCCCACAAAGTCCAGATTTGAACCCTATAGAGTTGTTGCGGGATGAACTGGACAGGAGGATCCGAAAAATATGCCCAACTTCACAAGAACATTTACGGAATATTCTGCAACATGAATGGATTAATATTCCACAATCCGTTTTAACAAAACTTATCGAAAGAATGCCTAGAATAGTTCGAGCGGTGATTAACAGCAAAAGGAGGTTTTTTCGATGAAAAAAAAAAATAATGTTCAGTATGTTATATTAGGCCAGAATAACTTTTTATTTATTTATTTTTGTCTTTTTTACCTGTACATACAATAAAATTACATTTTGTGTTTAGTTTCGTTTGTTTCTGTAACCTTTTCATGTTTTTTAATAACCGACCGAACTTCTCTGAACGGCAGTGTACGTCCACACTTGATTGTGTAAATTCAATATCCATACCATCTTCGATAAACGTATCCCCGATAGCAAACATTTCTCGCTCACTTTCAATATTAATTTATATGTAACCTGAATAGCGCAACGTTATAATGCGGTTACCAGATACAAAATTGCGCAGCATCTAATGCGAATTAATCAACTAGACACCCGATTCAATCTCAAGCTTTCGCGACCTGTAATACCTATAACAATTTCTTGTAGAAAGCGGGCGTACGATATCTGAACGATGCAGAAACCGCCAATTCTATTCAAAGGCAAGCAATTGGATGACGAGATTACATCAGGACTTTCAACAGTATATGTATAACAAACAAATACAAAACGCGAAAGCCTATTCGTAGAATTATCTAACGAAACTGTGCATATTACGCTAGCGGAATACAATTTGTGAAAATCTAACCGCCTGAACTAAATTCGAATTGTTTGGGTTATATTTTCTATTGTTGCAGTTTGATGTTGTACGTTTTTGGCATAATTAACTTATAATTGTTACGCAAAATTAAAACTATATTGCATTAACTTAATTGTTTAATAATTATAGGAATTTGATAATAATATTAAAGAGCTACGGAAACTCGCTGTTGAATAATAAGCAACATAAATCCAAGGTATCTGTACATGCTTTTCTCATTCATGTTGCTTTACAATTTTTTGATATAAAGAGAATATGAAATTGTGTTTCAGAACTTACATGATGAAGCATCTATACAAGGTGTACATAAATTGGTGCAAAAGCTTTACACGCAGCGATATTCTTCGTTTGGTTCGAAAATCTTAATGTTGAAATGTTATCATGCTTCGAATGTTTTCAGGAATCATTTGAAAGAAACATACATTTGGCAACGTTACACCCTGAAATTCTATTGAAATAGTAGGTTAAGTTATTTTTTGAATTTCAATCTTCCGAAACACTTTACATGTAATTAATAATAGTATCAGATGCTTTAAATACCATGCATTACGCGAGATACGATTTGCTGTTGAAACTATTTATTCTAAAAACGGAACATATTAAAAAATGTTAAGTTTTATAACAGGATTGATTTATTTTTGATTGTCTACTTGAGAGTAGATCAGTGACACTAACTAACAAATAATCACTAAAACGCACAGGTCACACAAAGTCGAATTAAAATAGATGTCAAAATTTGACCGACTAATTTAGACTGAAATCACATTGGAATGCAAACTTATCTTCTCTAAAGTTGCCAAATGTGTTTCCGCGAAAGTATGTTAATAAGTGATGTGATATGTTAAAAGCAATCTTTGAAGTAAAAAAGAGAACAATTACGAAAAAGTAGTATGAAAATATCTACTTTATTCTAAATTGTAGGTGTCAATATCAACAGATATCGAACATTAACGTTTATTTCTGGCCTAAACATCCGAACTTCCGAAACTTCGTTAAGACGTATGAAGCATGGTACACAATAATTTGATGTTGACAAAATGATATGAAAGCTATTTATTTATTTTCTGTATGGAATATGGCACATTGTTGTACTAGATGGTAAAGATATTTCTGAATGGATTCAAATAATACCAAACACTAAGAAGTACTCGAAATCTGTGGCACTTATCACAATACTTCACTCGCACTGGACGCACATGAGCAATAAAACTAAACTAACGGATTAAGCGAAAAGCCAACCTAATAAATTATGCAAATCGAAAATACGCAAAGCTAAAATGCAAAATTTAAAGTTACAGTTAATTAACTTCGTGCTACGTTAATACCTATCTTAACTTAAAGGGAAATTGTGCAAACGTCAAGACGAACTAAAAGAAATCATCAAAATTGCTAACTAAACAGATTTTGTGAAGATATAGTCTACGATACATAAGAGCAGATTAAGAGATGGAAATGTAAACACACTTTAATGTATTGACGACGGTAATAAGAAATATGTTAAATTGCCCTTTTATACAAGTTGCGGGAAAGCTCTTAAAAAAAATCTTTCCTAAAGTTAACCGCAACATTGTTTCTTCTTCAAACAATAATTTCTAACACATTTTAGGGGATTCTAAAGACCCAGTAGATAACGCTGATAAAATCAGGAATTTACAACATTTCGTTAAAGATTGTGATCAAGTATATGTTGGACAAGCAAAGATCAAATTCAGAAGGTTTGATAAATCTAATGTTGCTCCACGTGTGTTTGAAAATAATCACAAATAAAGTTAGTCAAGAGCGTAAACAACATCGCTCAATTAAATTATTATGTAAGTATAGAAAGTTACAAAAACAAACATAACTTAATGAATTCCGATTTGAGTTATAAATCCCAGCCTTTATCCTTATTTTGTTATAGCATGTATAACAGAGTCTGTGTGCCACGGGGGCCATGAAAACCACGCCAACAGCTGCTCTGGAAGTCCGCTACATATATACATCCGAAGAGAGGCCAAGCTAGCAAACTACAGACTAATGAATGGCCAGATAGAGAAGAGTGGAAGAAAGGCCCGCCTATAATGGGCCGAATCCATCTGGTACACAGACGGTATATATCATACTGGCTGGTATCTATTCAGAGAGTCAAGCAGTAACAAAAGCGCTAGACTTCACACAAGTGAATTTGAAACTGGTGTGGGGCTGCATGAACGCACCCGATAGGCTGAGAAGCCAAATTAATGTGACCCTGGCCTGGGTACCAGGACACGAAAGCCATCGAGGGAATGTAAAGGCAAACAAATAAGCCCGAGCAGGCTCGTCAACTACTGATAATCGGCCAATGCAATCGGTAAGAATGGCATATACGGTAGCAAAAGCAACTACTAAACAATGGAAAGATAAGAAATCTCAAGACTGGCGGAAGATCATACCAGGTCAGAGACAAGCCAAGTAATTTCTGATTGGACACCGGCCTACATTTACAGCGGAACTGCTGAGCAGAGACAGGAGGTTTGTTAGAACAATAGTGGACCTGACAGAGGAAACAGCATGAAGAGTCTGCCAGATGAAAGCTTTAGTTTTGTATGTTTTTGCTGTTGATGGTGATAGCTTGGCTATTGAAACGTGCGTTCAGTGCGAGTGAAAGGGTTTTAGTTTTTCGTCTTTAGCACGAATATTTCCACTTGCTTGCCGATCTACATATCCTAATCTATGAAATCAAACCAAAAAGATCCTGCAATGTAATATTGAACAGCTGTAACTCAAGAATTGCAGTTTTGAACGGTTGGTAACATCACCATCTCTTGTAAGCTTAGTTCCGTAAATCTTTGTTCGTTCGGCAATGTAGTCGAAACTAATAACACATTTTACAAACAAACTGAAGGAACGGTATCTAGTAACAGTAATAATTTACCTTCTTCTATGGTTAACCTCCTTGGGAAATCTACAACCAGACTCAAAAATGCTTCGGTATCAGTGTATCTTTTAAAACAACATGCGATGTGAAATTTTTACTGCATTGAAGTTGACGTAGACTTCTTCTACGTAATTTATGTTAGTTTTCATTTTCTTTATTTAAACAAATTAAATTGAATTAAAAAAAATCCTATTAAAACCGCATCTGTGCTGATTTGGTCAATGTTTCAGCCTACGTTCCCCATTCCAAAGATAAAAAAACATTCATTCTATTCTGTAAACTACAAACTAAGTCTACTTTTAGAAACATAATATAACAAGAGTGCCAACGAGAATGTAAACCGTGAATATTTTCGACGTTATTCTCGAAATCTTCAAACTTCTGCCACGCTAGTATTTTTATAGCTCTTCCGCGTATTTACATAACATTGCACAGACATTAATCATAAAAATATAAAACTGGCGTCGCTTAACCATTAATCAAAAAAGAAGGAACAACATCGACCGCATACAGGTGTCATGATTATATTCCGCGTTTTCTACTTTTTTTTCTTCCTCAGCGGAATCTAAGCTGACAATCTGTCAATTTCAGCACTTGTCTTGATGCGTCGTCAACTTATTTGTCGTTGAAGTTGACATTGCGTCGATACGATTGCGTTTAATGATTCGACGAATGGGTGCGCCAGCAGGGAACGTACAGGGTTTTCCAGTTTACTAACAGCAATAAAACAACGATAAATAAATGGATTTCTATACATACAATGCACAAATACAAGCATCTGCTATCGACATCAGTAAACAATTTCAAACGTCTGCTTATGCATGATAAACTGAATTAATTTATAGCAATTTGGAACATGAGATTAATTCTATTGAAGATGTCGAAACATATTTACACCACACAAAATTTTTGCTGTAGTAAATATTTTCGTTTAACAATATGATGAACAATGAAATTGATAGTTATTAGGTCATATTTTGATCATAAACAATTATTTAGGTATTCACATATCTTAATCCCGCAAATTCTTCACAGATATGCTTTAATAACCATTGTAAGAATTTATATAAAATCTATCTTGAATTTGGTCAAAAAATAATTAAAAGTGAACATAACTGACAAGAAAACATCGGTTATTGATACTCTTCGATTTCAATGAAACTTTGCCCATATAATAGAGCAGTTCAGTCAGGGCCGGTATTAGCTGTAGGCAATAGTGTGCACTACATGCGGGCGGCCAAACAGACCGTGTTGTAGAATTTAAGAAGCCGCAGATGAGATATTAAAAAAAAAAAATGGATTATTTTACACTCACGCGTACACAGAAAAAAAAGGATTATTTTTGAATGAAAGAAATATTTCTTTGGCATTATTTCATTAAGTGAAAGCAATATTTTTTTTATGTAAGTAAATATAAAAATAATATTAATAATTGTTTCAAAATTAAATAGCATTTTTTTTCATATTTCATTTGTGCCAAAAAATAGATAAGTTTGACATCAGGTGCAAAAAAATTATTTCTTGAAACCAAGGAAATGCGTTTGTTAATTGCGCCCTCCTTCAAATATGACGAGGCCGGTGTATCTCCTCTGACGGCAGGTGCTTGTATCTCTTAGCGCTAGATGGCGCTAGGAGATACAGCTTAAACTTAATTTCTTTAAAGTGAAATAATTAGATCTGTTGTTTTAATGATTTCATTGCTATCAATTTCTTTGGTTCAAACATCAATTTTGTTATTTCAAATATCAAGTTTTGTTGATATTGTTGTCTAATGCTTTTTTGAGTTAAAGAAATTATATTAAAATGAGAAATTATTTGGTAGAAAGCAACGTTTTTTTCCTCGTATTGGAAAATACTATTTATTTCACTCAATGCAGGCTTCTTTGAATCAACAAGTGCTTTTTCTCAGTATATAAACGAAATCCAATGGTGGAGCAGAATGAACGCACTGAAACTCTTGCGCAGAAACATCACATTTTACAAAAGATCAGAAAAGAAGAAATATTGCCAAATCTTTAAAGGAAACGATTTGTTCTGTTTAATTTTTATGCTCGGTTGTCATTCCGTACGATTTTCTAACAAAAATAAACAACAAGAGAATGCTGTAAAATCAACAGCGCGAAAAATATCTTCTGCCCAAAAGAAATAGTAAAAGTTTTGAAATGTTTGTAAAAGAGTCTGAAACTTTAAGGCAGGGAATTGAAGTGCAAACAGATTTCCCCGAAGTTTGAATTCAAGAAAAGCCTCAACATTTTTAACATGAATCAAGCAAATGATATGTTTCGTGTTCATTATCCAAGAGAAGCTGTCTATTGTCCGTGGCTTAATAGCTTAATAGCTAAGAACCCTAAAAAACAACTTTCCTAAAAACGAAATACAAAATATCCAAAGCAAAATTCTAATAACCGAAGGAAAATAGCGTTCCAGCTACAAGCATTAGTTTCGGGCATATGTATTAATTGCACTTATTGTTAGTGATAATTATTTTTTTGGGATACAAGTCGTTTGTTAAAGGAGGGAGACGAAAAAATATATACCCGCATAAAATACAGAGCGTCTAAGACGAACAACTCGGTTCAATGGACATACGCTCACACACCTCTACACTCCATGATGTATCAAATTACACATTCTACCTTCTTTTCTTAGTGTTTCATCTCAAACAAAAAGATGACGTCGGTATTTTTATTGCTTTACTATTGCTAAAATGGTAAAGTACTTGATGTTAAATTTTGTTTGCCTGTGTATGATTTTATTTATATTTTTGCTAACTTCTGTGTTCGGGGGGCTTAATACAAATTGCGAATTATTTAGATTATGTACTCTAATTATTATACCAAGGTAAAAAAGAAGAATAACAAGATGTCTTATTGTTAGTAAAACAACAGATTATTAATAGCCACAAATAATCTAAATACCTTACATATGCATTGCAATAACCTGATTGTTTATTATTTGCATTAATTAATAATGTTGTATATTCTCACAGTCTGCATGCAAGGTTATTTTATAATAACAAGACATTTACAACGTTGCTTTAACAAGAAAACAAATAAGATATGACAGATAGAAAAGTAAATATTATATTTATTCAACAACACTAGCATTCTGTATTTTTCTTTCTGAATATTTAGTTGATTGATTTCACACACACATGTATTATTGTATGTACGAGGGTGGATCGATAAATACCCCAGTTATAGGAATGAAGTCAAATTTTTCAACTATTTTTTATTATAACTATTTCTTATACTAATTTTTTTTTATTTTTCCTCATCTCTTTTTAGTTTTTTTTAACCTTAGATTCGTAATTTTCCAGTGTTTTATTTTCTTTTAGCTTTTAGGTCTTTGGCAAAAAAAAAACGAAACGCTTTTTTTCCTTAGTTTTATTTTATTGTTCTACCTTTCATTTTCGTCGACATTCTTAAGCCTGCCAATAATAATTTTAATTGTTAGCAATCTACATTTTTTTTCCTTTTCAAAAGTTTACTTTAATTGAATATTACTTGCTTATTTTATTTCCTCATTAATTAATAAAATTAAATCTTCTTTTAGTAAAGTACATCTTTCCCAACGTCCCTACCTTTTTTTTCCCCCTTCAAAGAATATGTTTTTTTCAAACGATTTTTTCTTTAATAAATGAGACAGTTTCTTCTTCAATCTCTGGTTGAATCGGGCCAATAATTCATTGTGATAATGCGATCGCGCGTGCTTTCTCCAAAAACTCATTGAATTCTGAATCCCAAGAATTGCACCATCTTCGCCTTCTTTTAGAACAAATTGCTAAACTGCTTCTGCAGAAGTAAGCGAATTGCATTGCTCCACATTCTGAAATGGTAGCAGCTAATTAGCTAGAACCGCCATAGTTACTTAATGAAATTGTAAGCCACCACCTACCCACCACCCACAAACGCGTTTCATCGGCTCATCAATGTGTCATCTATGTGGAAAGTGGCGGAACTTCATGTATTTGTCGTAAATATACGAATTAGATAGTATCGTGTGGATGAGAATAGGTATTAAAGGCACTTTCTCGACGAACTAATTACTAAACTGTTTCTCTGCTGCGTTTGTTTACCTTTGTAGAAGCTGTTTAACAATTAGTTCGACAAGAATCATGCAATGAAAGTATCTCTAATAGATACCCTCATCCACACGCCATCTAAACACGTCCTCAAACACGGATATTGGTTGATCCACCGTCATATATGGTACCTGTGTGAAATTTGTAAAACTCCATACAGGATTCGTATTCATAAAGGTTACTTACTAATATAAGATTTCGTCAAATTTGAAGATAGGTTAGGCAGAAACACATCAAAAAATGCTTAGAACCAATAATCAAAATAATGCTGGTAATACAGCTACTCATGGTATTTATAGAATCGGCAACAATTGCCAAATTGTCAAATCTCAAATCCAAAAACGTCGTTATATATTGTTGCTATTATAATTTTCTCTTACTTTCACTTGTTTTTTAATTGTTTCTATACTTTATAGAAGTTTATTCCAATTAATTAAATATGGTAGGTCTGTTTAAATTTGTGTCATTTTTTCGTAAACAGTGTGCTTATTTGTTTTTATTGAATTTATAATTGACCCAACAGTTTTGCATGGTTCGCGCCAAAGGCATAATAAAAGTAACAACATTGGTTTTTAATTACGGATACAAATCAGAGTGCGCCTTCTTCTCGGATAAGGAAGTAAAACTGCAAGTTCTTGGCCAATATGATGTTTGAGACGTTAAAAATCGCTACCGGGCGGAGATAGATACACTTCTACATTCGTAAAAATTGTAGTAGACGCTGACGCTTCGCCCAATAATACAACAAAAAAAATAATCTTTTAGAATTCAGATATGACAATTGTTACGACTATGTTGTAGCTATCATGCCTGAAAAATTTTGTAATAAACTATAATTATAAAACATTTGTGTATATTACCGACTGAACATACATGGAATGATAATTTTTCTATTTATGTTCATGTAGGTGCAAATCGCCGATTTTAGGGGGCGGATATATTACAGTATGAGCAACCCGTATACCCTATTACTCCTGGAAAACCGTACCGTACAATCTGAATACAAAATGATTTGTAAAAGTTTCAAAAATACAAAAATTAATAAAATGCATGTTGCATACCACCTGTCTTTATTGTTCAACGGTATTAGGAAATTCTGTCCATTGATCTAAGTCAGTTTGGCAACTTGCCAAAAAATGCAAAGCCATTAAAACCTAACATTCAATTATATTTATCTGTAATAGCAATTATAATTATTGGCGCCAACACAAAAAATAATACTCGTACAAATAAGAAATCTTATTTCGTACCGTTGGAATAGTATGTGCCTATGACAGACACAATCATATAATGCATTGCATCTTCGAAATTCGTACACTTGGAGCCACTTAAATTAAATGTACCTAAATTAACTTTGTTTATAAGTGGCGAAACGTATATAAAACAATGTAATGTTGTTTTGTCTAATTTGAAACAGTAAACAATAGATATCTGACCTAAATTTATCTGTTGATATTAACAATTGCTTTTGTAATGCACGGAATTGCTCACAAACGTTACATAGTATGTTTATTAGCAACTTCTGCGGCAATTATGACAACAAATGCAAATGCACAAAATAATGTTGGTTGGGATGCAAGTTTCGCTTATAAAGTGAGTAGGATTAACGAGGATATCTTCTTATTACCAAATGTACAAATTTGTTTAAATTAGGAAAGTTGTGCAGTTTTGCGGGCTAAGATTCCGTTAACAAAAATGTTAAATTCCAAACAGTGTAGAAATTATAAAAAAAGCATTTATTCGCAATACCGTTGCAAAACGGTGTCGATTGTTTTTGCTCAATAATAGCTAGCACAGTTTTATTATTTAGCCTTTCATAAATTTTGTTTGTCTGTCACTTGACACCTATTAATACTACGTTTTATATTTTTAATATTTTTTAATCAGGTATAGGTTGCTATATATCCTTGAAAAGAGAAAGATTTTCTTACATTTTTAGTAAACGTCTAACACATCGAATTACTCCGTTCTTCAACTTCAACTTTGCATTAACATTTATGTTTGAAAAAGATTTGTTCCAGATGGATTCCGCATAATTTGACCCAAGCACAAGAATAGAGGATATTTAAAATCCGTACATATCACCATAACAGGTAACAAAACTTGGATATATCCTGAGCCGGTAACTAAGTAACAACCAACTGGTTGGGCGTTCTCAGATGAACGAAATTATAACAAAAATTCTTCCAAGAAAATGATTGCTGGTTTCTTTCGTTAGCATCGCTTTGGACAACTGAAGAACAGTTAATGCCGAATGGTATACAATGCTGGTAAAAAGAGTCGCTTGGAAATAATGTATCCAAACGAAAACAATGGAGTATAAAGACGGCTATAATAGGAAGAGAAATCTGGTAAAAACAACCGTAAAGAAAAAGAAAAAGAAAACTTGGAAAAAATGTGGGTAGCAGATAATATAAAGAAAAATTTTGAACAAGGATAAAAAAATTATAAGGAGCCAAAAGGAAATAGATGCAATAAGAGACAAGGATAATCAGCTATATACAGGAACAAATGGATTACCAGAAGTAACGAGAGCACACTATAAGATGAAGAAAAAATCTAATACCTATTTATAAGGATAGCAGATTCAATGCGAACATACAGAGCTACATATATGTTTAGCACAAACAACTTACAAATTGTACATAAGAATACTAGAAAAACGAGCAAGAGAATAAATTAAAAGTTAAAGGGAAAACAGGCAACCTTTAGGCCAGAAAAACAAACGAATAACAACGTATACGTAATAAAAAGAAAAACAAAACAAGAAGACGAAATGCTCTTGGTATTCATTGATCCGGGCAGCATTGGACAAATAGACAGAAGACAAATATAGAAAGGCTTACAGGAAATGGAACTACATAAAACTCTAATAAATGCCATTAGAAGTACATATGAGGGAATAAGAGTGAGAATACAATTTGCATGGCGAAAATCTTAACAATTTGAAATAAAAAACGGAACAAAACAATTTAAGCCCACTATTATTTGTACATGTTACAATAGTTAGGCGAATTTAGGGACACACCCAGTGTTTCAACGCGGATATAGAAACCTAGAACCAATAAGAGTAAGCAGCCTGTTATATGTAGATGATGTGGTCGGTCCTGTTAGTAAACTCCAAAAACAAAATACAAAAACTAATGAACATCTGGACAAAAGAAATAGAAAACTTAAAGATGGAAAGAAAAACAAAAGTAATAATCAAGAGATAAATAGAATGAAAAATAATGGAGAGGCAATATCCAAACAAGAAAGAATTTAGAAGAAATGAAAATATTGACGGAATAGAAGAGGAAAATATGGGATGAAATGAGTGAAAGATAGAGTCCACTTAGAGTAGAATCTAAGGTTTACACTTAGACGCCCAACAAATTTTGAAGTGAATAAAGGGAAGCTAAGTAAATTTACTCCTTGAACACGTGATTATACCTGAAAAGCCACCCAGCGTCCCGAAGACAGTATTAGAAAAGAATATTGCATGGAATACTCTCAAGGAACTGGAAAACAATACACCGTTGTGCACTTAAATAAGCTGCTAATTAATATGAAGAGTTAAATAAAAAAGGAACCGACCTATAGGAAACGGGAAACAAGTGATTAAGTTTAAAAACTCAGAAAAGAATTTGTTGGTATTGCTCTCTCAGGAAAAGAAGGAATACTGTTTCTAGAAAAGCTCCAGGAGCGTGTCAAACACGTATCAAAAGCTGATAGGGAAGGTAATAGTAATGATTATCAAAGAGAAAGTGCCTAGTTGTTGCTTCTGCGATAACAAAGCCCACAACAACAACACACAAAACGCATCATATGAAACTCGAGAAACAAAAGACTTCTCTTTACCACAATTCCAGAGAATCGTATTGTTAAAACAGTTGGAATTACAGAACCCTCAAATAGGAAAATCCATATTCTTGGATCATGCACGCTACCAGACCATTTTACTGCATTTATGCTCGTAACTTTCTCGTCAGTATCTACGGTGGTCTGCACATTAATACTGGAATGACCTTTCCGATTAATACTCATCATGGTTTTTTAATTCCCATTTGGGGTTTAAACGTTTTTTTTTCCATCGAACCTTAGCTCCATTAATTTCTTGCATTTTGGATCTAGTCATGAGCTTTTTGAGAGGTATCCGATTCATAGCACAGTTTTACATATCGTAATCTGGTCAACTCCAAAATCATCAGCCACATCTCAATCCGTTTTCGGGAAGCTGAGGCTCTTCCGCGTGTTTCGTCAGTTACTGGCAAAATCTACGCGGCTAAGAAGTCAACACTTCTACTTTCAAATCGTAATAGTTCTTTACATTTACTAATATTCTTAGAACACGATAACTTTTATAAAGCCTGACCAGCAGAAACATCGCCGTGATGTAAACTGGAGGACACCGCTAAAAAGCTAGTTTCCTATGTCCTCCAACGTTTTCAAAAAAACCTACCTAGAGAAAACTAGATTCTACGCTATAAATCTAGCCCAGTGTAAAAGTCAAGATACATTTACGCATACTAGAGTCTTTTACTCACATAAAACTTAAGTAAACTATAAACTAAAAAAACGTTATAGAGTTAGCTACACCTAGTTTTTATTCACATGGCTCATGGGTACAAGAGGAAGCATCTAACATCTGAAGACGTACAAAGAATCGAGAAGAAGTGCTGGAAAAAATGTAAATGGTTTACATAATTTACGTCATAGTGACATATTCCGTAAACGGAGTGTTGATAATAAGAAAGATACCCATGTTGCCCTACTCAAGTTATTAGAACATACTGTAGGTATAGGTAGTTGCGTAAAGCATAAGTAACAATAAAGATGAGATAATGTATTCATTGATATTTACGTTTGTTCATTAGGTTTTTTAAAAAATTCCTCCACGAGTATAACGTATTGTGAAAATTCCGATCACATGCATCAATGATGAATTTGTAACAGGTTGTGAAATGTTTTTAAATCATACCTCAACATTCTACGAACAGCATTCCTGCTTTTCTCGAATCTGACCGCATTTTCCGCGGGATACAAATTCAATAATCCCGCTAAAACCGTATCAGTTTTAAGAAACTTTGTCTACAGCGAAAGTATCTTCAAAGCTGACTTAAAACACTAAAAAGAGATAAGATCTAGATGTATATGCTTACCCTAAGTATAAGTGAATTTTGAATAACAAGTTCAAAATGCAATTCTGGACGAATAAAAACGCTAATATTATTAAATTTTGACTTCAAGTAAATTGAAATGATATATACGTGTACAGTTAAATTAAGTGCACAGTGACATAGAATTCACATGATACAGCGTTGTGTCAAAAATATTTACTATAGATGGTGCATGCACGATCAACGTACGCACATACCTGTACACGCACGAATATGCATGTAAAGTATTATTCATGCGGAATTAAATAGAAGTATAGGAAAATGTGAAAAGATTAATCACCTTGTTTTGTTTGGGTTTGAATCGGTTGCTTATACAAGCAGTCTAGAGAATTTGATTCCCATGCATTCTTAAAAAAACCGACACCGTATTCTCAGAATAGACCTAAATCGAAATACAAATCTCAAATCTGAAAACATAATGTGTGGATAGTTCTTTTATATTATTCTATCTGTTTATTTAGGTATATAAAGTAATAAAATTTACAAAAAAAATATAATGCCAAGATAGCTTAGGTTCCTCATGGCATTGATGGAATAATTCAGGGCAAACGCAACAAAAGGAGAGAAAAAAAAACACACTAACACACGGCCATGTTTCTGCCTACTCGGCGTCATCAGCGTGGTTTCGAGAATATTTTTTATCTCTACCTTCTATCGCTGTTGCCTCACAGTTAATGCCACAACTTTCAAAACGACAAACTCGACATTTCGGAATATTCACATATGCAGTTTCCCAAAGCGCTACCAGCGTCGCCAGCTCGTGTTTAGCAGTCAGAGAACTGCTCGAGGGATGGTTTGGGGAATAGTACCCGGTTTATCTCGCTGCTTCCTGAACGGCAGGCATGCGTTTCTTTGGCACTAGAGGGCGCCAAGAAATGTAGAGTTTGTTGTTTTGAAAGTTGTGGCATTAACTGTGAGGCAACAGCGATAAAAGGTAGAGATAAAAAATACTCTCGAAACCACGCTGATGACGTCGGGTAGGCAGAAACATGTCCGTGTGTTAGTGTATTTCTTTCTCTCCTTTTGTTGCGTTTGCCGTGAATTATTCCATCAATACCATGAGGAAGCTAAGCTATCTTAGCATTATATTTTTTGGTTATTGTTTCTAGGCATTTTCTGATGTGTTCTGCTAATAAAATTTAGTTAAAAAAAATGTTTGACATTGTTGAATGTACAGGTATCCTAATACAATGCACGGAATACGGATTCAAAAATACTAAATTTATCTGTTCGGACCCCTCCAAAGAAAAGCAACATAGCATCTTTGCTCAATCTTTGAATATGCGCTGTCAGTCTCTAACGATAGAAAAAATACCCAAGAAAGTTTTTGAGGAAAATGTAAAAATTTAAAAAAGTCTTAGCAAATTTCTACACAATAATAAATTGTTTGCATTGTGAGGTTTAGCAATGTATACTTTTTAAGTAACCTCAAGAAGTAATCAAAGCGGAGTTAAGTCGGAAGATCTTACTGGCTACTCGATTGACCCTCTCTTCCCAATCCATCGGTTTGGAAACGTGTCATTAAGATATCGACATACATGCATCTCTTATATAACATGGAAGGGAGTTACATTCATTTTCTTGTCGGGTAAATCGGGATTTTCGTTATTGGGGTAGAGGTGCCAACTCAGCGATTGACTCCTCCATTGAAAGCTGCAAATACCTTTCTTCCGTTAAATTATTATTAAAGAAGATCCCACAACTCTGTCGCCGATTATGCCCGCCGATACATGTACTTTGTCAAGATACCAAGTATGTGCTTCACGTAACCTACGTAGATTCCGACGCGCCTAGTATCTGCTATTACTAAACTAAAGGTAGTTTCGTCCGAAAATAAAACTTTTTGAATAAAATTCGGGTCTTGTCACACAACGGGATTATTTCTTCACAAAACTGTAAACGTCGATTGAAATCGTCCTCCCACAACTCGTGGACCAAACAAATTTTGTAAGGATGATACTTGTTTTTGCGAAGGATGGTATTTACTATCGATTCTTATATATTAAATTCTTGGGCAAGATGTGTGGTATCATGTAGATTTTTATTCAACGACAATAATACATTGAAAAGCGTGTCTAGTTAACTCCGAGCCGACTGCGAATATGCCTTCTTTTCGAAATTTATCATCGTCAGTAAATTGGACCACGATCTGGATGAGTGTCATTAAATAAGTGTCAAACTTCTCTAAATGAATGGGTTCTACCTCCAAAAGCAACCACTTTAAGTATTTCGATACGTTCTTTTCCTGTTAAACCCATTGTTCATAATTTTCAAATAAACTCAATTGAATTTTAATGTATTTAACAGAACGTGATAAATAACTAAATTGTGAAAACAATAGCCCACTTGTTTTAATTGTGCTATTAGAGGTAATGCAAAAAAACACTACGTTTTTGAGAGAGAGACCAGAGGCGTTTTGGACTAAGCTTTTTAAAACATTAATTGGCGTGTTTTATGATTTTTCTCAAAAAACATTCATTGGCGTTTCCGGACTTTCTGGACACATTGTATATTAAGTTACCACTCTTTGGTCTTTCTAATTTGACAATCCATACACAATGAGAATTTGAAGTTTATCAATAACTTTGTTTTGCAAAAACAATTATTTCAACTTCCATTTTCTGAAAAGCAGAGCAATTATATACAGCTAAGAAGCTATCATAGGAAGAACTACAAAATCAATTTACGTAAACATCACACCCAGAAAAATATATACTTGAATGTGAGAGCAACACTTTATCTTATTTTGTTGGATTAAACGGATTGCAATTTTGTCTATAGATTCTTATTTTAAAAAACAGAGATATATTATCTACACGTCATTTTTTGCACTATTTGTTTTTAAGAACGTTAAAAACGCAAAGAAATACTGTATATGAATGATATTATATATGTTGCAATAAAATTTAATGTATTTTTGCGCTATTGCAAAAAACAAATTAGGTGTTAAGTTCTAAGATGAAAATGAAAGGTTACACCAAAAAAACACATAAACATTACAAATTAGTTTCTCTAAACAATTTATTAGGGAATAATTTAAATTATTGTCTAATGTAAATTTATTAATGTAAATTTCCCAATACTACGACTCCGAAAATTATAATTTCCAGATTTTATCTTCTATAGTTTATATTTCCAGTAATTGTAAACAATTATTCATTTGTCACTCCCTCATTTTGGAGGTTTGAAATTTGCGCAAATTTTAATTTACCTATTGAAATAAGGTATTCATTTACTTTGTAACCTAAAAATTGCAAATATTGAAAACATTTTATTCAAATTCTCTTTTATTATTGATATAAAAAATTATTTATTAGTGCTATTAAATAAAAGAATTCTTTATTTATTGAATTTTAAAAGTAAATAGGTACATATCCAGTATGTGTTTGGTGCTCATACGTTTAGGCATTTGAAGAATTTCAGAATTCATAAAGAAAATTTATATTTAAGTTTTTGAAAAATTTCGAAATCTTAAATCTTACCCCACAATTTCAAGGAGTTGTTTGCAAAAGAAGCAAAACGTAAAATATTGAACAATAGCTTTCAAATCTGTTATATTTTAATCAGTAAAAGAAAAAAGCGCACGTAAACTATTGTGAATGCTGAATTGCTGAAATTTAGAAATTTAAAATGATGAAGAGCAGATACTTCCCTTCATGACAGACGGCATGTTCAAATATACCGTCGTCATTGATTAATCGAATGATAAATGAACAAGTCATTAAATTTTTTTAAGAAAAAAGTACTTGAATTATTAAAATGACAACCTTTGAAAAACGAATAAACAAATTCCGAAAGCAATAATCAGAAATATGTGTTAATTGTAAGTAAACTGTGATTGTTTTGAACTAGAGATATTAATGTATTGTTAACATACTTATCAAATTCCTCGGTATTGTAAATTAACATGACTAAAGCTGCTCAGACTTATTATCATTTCTATTTACGTTAATATACGTATATATATGCCATATTTATAATAGATAGACGATCAGTAAAGCCTATTGTAACATAAGGTATTAAAGTATAAAGCATCTATAAATACATTTATTATTAATAAACTGCAAACAATTTTTTTTTTTATAAAATCTATGGTTTGTCCCAAATATAGGAAGAGTAGCGGAAGCAGAACGATTCACACGCATAGAATTTAACGACGTGATAATCCCGATGAAAAATGGTAGAAGATAGAGGCTTGAATTTGAATCCTCCATCTACTATGAACTAATAGCTAGAAATTATTTCAACACTAAGCGATGATTGGAAATTGTCCCTAACATATACTACTTTTATAAGTAGTATCAATAGTACTTACAGAAGATTGTATTTCTTATTTTTTCATTTGTTGCTATAAATTAATCGAGAACTATCAAAAAGACACGTGACACCTAATTGGGAAAATTATGCGATGAATTGCAATCAACGCAATTATTAGTGAGAAAAGTGGAAACATATTTATTCTCGATTTACTCTCTAACAGGCAGTCACTCGCTATCGTTGTGTGTTTATAAAAAGTCTGATGCGTCTTATTCCCACATTTCTGCTACTTTTTTTATTGTGCTGTATGTAGCTTTTTCATTTTGCTGCCCATTAAAGCAAAAACCTATTCCAGCTTTTTCCAGAATTTTATTCCAAACTTTTGATACACACTGTATACAGTTATTTCTTAGTGTTTGATAGAATGCGGCGTCATCCATATCATAACATAAACATATGACAAGCGACGCAATAAGGAAAATGATGCTCAAAGAAAAATGATACAAACAAAAGTGTTATATAGCGATTACATAATAGTTTATCATATGCTTTCCTGCGGTCAACGTATTTCCATTAAATTATCCGCAAGCGACGTCCGAACATCTGCCGCTCGTCAAAAACTAATATAGCGGGCATTCAGCCTGATGGACGAAACGAATCATGACTGCAATTTTTATACTTCCCTTATAGCTTATATGGTTTATTCTATACGTGGGACCGGAATTGATCGATGGGGGAGATGCCGACAATCCAGCGGTCATTTAACTTTGTCGAGTGGAAGTATTTGTGTTCAAATTTGTTGTGCTGTGTGGATCTCTGCCTCCGGACGGTTAAGAATGAAATTAAGAAACATATTCGCCGAAAATATCCTACGTACATCCTGTTTCCGTGGTATTCCCCACGTAACTGTTGTTTTCGGTTTTAATTCTTAGAAATGTGTTGATGCAATGTGCTTTCCTTTGTAAGCGCGCCTTATTTAATGAACGGAAATATCAACGGTCGGCAACAACCTCTTATTGCTACTTTATATACCAATTAGTTCAATGGAATGAGAATAATGTCACGTTTCTTTCGTATTTTCTACTAAAACGGATCTTTTTATGGTTTGAAATGAAAGTTCAACATTTTCGATATGCAATGGTAATTCGGTTTATGGAATTAATTGGTTCCAAAAAACATTTCATAAACTTAAATTTCGTAAGAAATGAAAGAAATAGGAACAATAAAAGCTTACGTAATTAAAATTAAAAAGAAACAACTTCACTTGCATACAGTAATTTTAATAACGACTGTTGGATGAAGTGTTTATATTGTAATATTAGTGACGCGAGAAATAAAGAATTGATTGCAGAACTTTCGACTTTGTTCTTTGAAAAGAATTTTACACAATTGATTTTCCACTAAGTAAGAATAATATTAGTTATGATTCAATACTTATGCGAAACGGTGGATCGCGATAAATTGTCCATAACTATTTCTTTTAGCTCGTAGACGAGTTGCGCAAAAACTTTGCCGAATCTGTAAAAGTTGTAACCCACACTTCGTATTCGAAAGCAAACATTCATCAAAATTTTATTTCGTAATCCGAAAATTCGGTAACGAGATACTATCGTAAACCGAGATATTATCATCCTCTGTTGTCACTGACTGGTCCACATATAGATTTATTAACTTAGATGCCGATATTCTCAATTGATACAAGTCTCATCCACTTGTAAAACTCTGAGGGGATTTTTTTTATTTAGTTTTTTTTTTTTTAATTATAAGCATTCGGTTCTGTTTCGTTACTTTTGATTGTAGAATATTTAATTTGCAATGCTACCTCAAATACCATTTTTACATGTTACGCGAAAGACTTATGAATAGTATTTATTCCATGGCAATGATTTATCTAATATTTTTGAAAAATTATAATTATGATTAAGGGCTTGGCGCAAGAACCTAATAGATGACAAATTTTTCAAATTTGCTTAATGATGAGTGGTTCTACAATTAGATTAGCGCACGAGGTGATTTCTTAACTATTCCACTGGGACCTTTACAAATCTATTGTTGCTCTGCATTTTTTCCGGAGATCTAACAGCCTTGTGCTTTCTCTCTATGTAGGTTTCAGCCTTTTGATTTCGAGGCCATTTCTGACAACCGTATTCCTAGTATTGGATAGTCGCACAGTATGTGCCCGGCAGTCTCCTCTTCAGACTGGCGGAATCTACTCAGACACAGGCTATTACACTGTTGGCAAACCTACCATTGTTCTTTGTTCAGATTTTCTGTTTCTGCTTAGTAGGTCCACTGTAAATTTAGGACTGTGTCGAATCAGAAATTGCTTGGCTTATCCCTTACCTGGAAATTTCTTATCTTTCCAGTGTTTAGTAAGTGCAGAGTGTCTTGGATTTATGTGCAGTTGACAAGCCTACCCGAGCTAGTTCGTCTGGTTCCATATTCCCTCGATGGCTTTCGTGTTCTGGTACCCATACCAGGGTCACTCTATAATAGTATTGCCTCTTAACCGTCCTGATGGTTAAATAAGTTCCTAAACAGTGTGATTGGTTATAGTCTTCGTACATATAAATACATTATGTAGAGTATTTAAACAATCACATATTACATAGTTACATTTTTCTTACAGGCGTGCACAATAGAATGGGTATCAAACAAGCACCAATGGGTAAAGAAAGAATATGTTATGTGACGGGATACAGTGGGAAGAAGCGTAAGACTGTGCTCTACTCATTTCCAAATCCAGGTACCGATTTTTGAAACGCAACAAAAGGAATAGGATATCCAGAATTATTCAACCAAAACAAACCAGATCAGCTTCACAAGGCGCCAAATATATTTTAGTTCGGCGTATACACATTTAGGCCGGATATCGCTACCTTAAGGATAACAGAACTAAAAAAAAAAGTGATATTCATGTAATGCGGCGTTTGTGGCAGCGAATCTATCAGTTGATTTTATGAATGACACTTTCGTTCAATATCTTGTTTCCATTTGTAAAATCTGTTTCTCTGTATTTCCTCATATTTTTCATGAAAGAAACGCTTTATTTCATACTAGCTCGATTATACAATAAAAATTTGAGGTTTCCTATTGTGAATTGTGACCATACACACAGATATATTTGTTAATAATACATTGCAGGTTTATCTCATTTATCTCTATTCTCAAATATTTTGAATCGAGACGCCGTTGAATATTTGTATTTAGATATTACAATGTGACACATTATAATTAACATACACGGATATTAATGTTTTTTTTTATCCTTATTTATTTCTGGAACAAATAATCAAGCATTCATTACTTGGTACTTGGTGGCACGACAGCTATACAAGCTAATTACATATTCATCGTAGGTTACGTTCTATCAGGACATTGTTGCGGTGTGTAAATTAGTTCGTATTTGCCGGAACTTTATTATATCCCGCTATTTTGGTGTAGTTTTCCGGCGTGAAGTTGAGAGCGGAATTGTGTATTTTCAATGGCAATCAAATTTTGTTATTTATTATTGTGTATTACTATTATTATTGAGACCGACCATGCGTGTTGATGTCTTTGGCCACTGCATCTATTATAAGTGTCCCTATAGTGTTAGGATACTTGGAGGTTTTGCTTTAGTATGTGTTGGGAATTGCCTACTGAAATATTTATATCGTCTGCAACTAACGGCAACATATTTGCGTAGAATGTGTAATATTCTCCAGATCTTAGCATAGATGATAGAATTGATCTTCATCTTTTTAGTTAATGTAAGTGATATTTTAGGGCTACATGACCTATGACTAAGGCTTTCAGTACTCTGATATCCCTTTTGCGTAAAAATAGCACGTATGACCGACCGGTTATACGGTTGGAAATGAGGATCGACGCATCCTCGAAACAGCTGTTTCGGATTAAATTGAACTTGTGTGGTACGGAATATGCCGATACTTTGGTGTTGTTAATTACTTAAGATATTAATGGTCTAGCTCGCTAGTACTGCACAAGTGAATAAGTATATAAAGTAATACTTGTGTGGAAAAGGCCATGCTGGGTACATTTCGTCCATCGCTCCGAAAGCTACTAACAATACGTGACTTAGTAAACCGGATACGTCGTTACGCGTCTATTATTCGAACTATGTTTCTCCCAAAACTATATTTTCTGCGGCTAATTTTTTCATAACAAAAATGATAAATATATTATTAAGTAATTATCTATTTATTTCCGCGTATCCAATCAAGGAATTGCTATCCTTTTGAAAATGACTTATTAAAATTGCAAATTGTGGCTTCGAAAAATGCATATAGAAAGAAAACACGAATATACAAAACAAGGCAGACACAGAAGACATGTAGAACGAAATAGGGTTTGCTAGTCAATCTAAATTTGAATTCTTTGTATTGAAATGAGGTGAAAGAGCGAAAGATATGATGGCCAGTATATGTCGGATCTACTATTAAGCATGGACATCCCAGTACACATTTTTTAAATTTCGCTAACGATTGCAGTTGCTAGCCACGGTTCTGTTTTTGCTTGGGTTTGTATTATTGCATTTGATCTTGACTAACAATTCACATGAATGATTTAAATTAGTTAATCAAAACTATTAAGTACTAATTAAATTAGTGTTAATTATACCATTATGAGATTAATGATTGATTTGATTTTAGTATAATCAATTATATTATTTTAATGTGGTTGTGACGAATGAAATAATTCTTATTATCCTCCTTCTTCTTCTTTTATCTCTGCTTTGTCTTCATGCTTTCGTATTCCTTTTTCTTTTTGTTCCTTTTCTTCTTGTCCTTCTTATAATGTCTTCCATTATTTAATCCTTTTTATA
>LR737395.1:841390-866979 GCA_902655005.2 Marronus borbonicus
TATTTTGTAATAATTTTAACCACACGTAGACATTAATTATTCCCGACACTGTTCTAGGATTTCAATGATTAATGAAGTCATGATTGGCTATTTTCTTTTCAGTTATTTAGTTAACTAAACCAATCGATTATAAACGTAGTTGGTTATATTCAACATTGTTGCTAGTACAAATGATGTGCGTGATGACGGCTCAACGGAGTAAAATTTGTCGTAACATCAGGAGTTTTTAATATGTACATGGCGTGTTTAAAGTGGTCCATAGCTTTGTAACTATCATTCATTCACATCCGTCAAAGTTAATTATTTTCCAACATGCGAATGATGACAATGTAATAATATACAGGATGTTCCAATTCGAAATATCTGGGTTTTTCCAACTCATATATTTGCAGATTATATAATATAAATAATTATACATCTTTTTCTAATCAGCTAAGTAGAGCGTAATTATACATTTAGAGAAATCAGTTCTCTACTGAAGAGTAAATTTAAATCACTTGTTACATAATCAGTATTTCTTACAGCGTTGCACTAAACACAAAGCACACCATTATACCATAGATTAGGTTTGTTCTTCCTTAGTGATAATTAAATTTGAAAAGGTGGTGCAATGTAATTCGAAGCTTAAAAATTCATGCTTGACTTCTTTTTTCTTGTATATGCAGAATTACTTTCTTTAACTAAACCACGATCGTAATCTCCCATAATCTTTTCATCCCACCTCCCCTGGTACCACCTTTCCATATGGTGAATGTAATGACATCGTTGAAAGGTTTAAACCAAAGCGAGTTTTTTCACCATACTCTTCACTTACACTACTTAAATCAGATTGAAGAAACTCCAAATGGGAATATAAAAAAGGACGCTCTTTTCTGTTGGTGACATTTTATTTCCTAATTCTTCACACAAAAATTAAAATGCACTACCAACAAAATATAAACACTTACAGTCAGCGGCGGTAGGTAACGATGTAAACAGGGGGGCGCGGGCAGCGATTCGATTCCCTTGTGTACTTTCCTTGCATATTATGTACATTGCACTATCCAGCGAAAGTATACGAACAAATCGATTCGTTGTGCCTTTCTGTTTACTGACCGTTCGCGACGTCCGAAAACTGCAATCACTATCGATAACATCGAAAAAGTTCACTAATGATGACTAAACGATGGTTAGAAAGATAGCAAAGACTGTGGGCATCTCGAAAGAGCATGCTTGTTACATATTGACTGAAGATTTACGTATGAAAAAGCAAACCGCCGAGCTTACTCAGAAACATTTGCTTCTGTGTTGTATTGGAAATTTTTCAGACTGCGCTAGGATATATATCTTTGTAAATTATAGTGGAGATTTGCTTAAAATTATTAGAAGGTAAATCGTAACAAATTATTTACATTTCATAAGAAATTGCACAATTCTCAAAAAAAGAAAATGTGTTCTTTCAAATGAGGTAAGTCATTTCCTCCACCAAAAACGCCAAGCCCCTCACTAGGTTACCGTAATAGCGACTTAAGTTTTTTGCTTTTCTGCCCTTTCGGGTTTAAGGCAGAGGTGTACTCTCGCGGTCTTCTTCTACCATTGTACGTCAACCTCTGTAATTGGAATGTCTCTGTTTTTCGCTGTCTTTCCGGTCATATGATGCCTCTCTTTTCCGCTACTTTTCCTATTTTCCCGGTCTGTGTTTTTCTATGTCTTCTTAATTCTGTTTCACTTTAGTTTGTTTAGCTGTTCACTTCTGTTACACTTTTTGAAATTTTATCTGCCCCCATTCCCATTAAATGCCAAAACCATTTCGATTGCTCTTCCTCTACTGTACGTTTTATTGAGTTTGGTTCTTGTTCCATTTTTTTGCTTTTCCTTCTATACATATATATATTTTTCTAATCCCGCCTCAGCTCTTCTGGTTTTGTTTCTTTATCTTTCGATGTCCACCCCCAATCTGAAGGTATGTATCAGTGTAACTGATTCCATAAAGATTTGTGCCTTTTTCTATTTTCCCATTTCTTAAATTTTACTGACGTTTTTTAAATTCTATTAAACAATTTACCTGCTACTTTTATTCTCTCTTTTATTTCTTCGCACAATCCTTCATCTTCCGTTATCTCTAGCTTTCGTGTTCTTTTTATATCAATTTCTCTATTGATCTATTATTCTATATATTTCTCGTTTCCAAAATTACAACAAATAATCTACATTCAGATGAAAAATTTGAATGTAATATTTTTTAATTGATTCTTTGTGAATCGAATGTTTGCTTTTAATTAAGATATTGCGATGAAGCTATTGGACTAATTGTAAGTTCAGTTAATTATTTCGCAAATTTGACACTTTCATGACAATATTTATAATTTGTTTAGCATAATCTGCCGCGTAATTTTTTATCGATAGAACATGAATTCAGCCGTTTATTTGTTTGTAATCAAAGCCGCCATCTATACGCACAGACATTTACATTTACAATACTATTGTACTATACGAGGAAATGTTTGTTTAGAATCATTTACATTTTAATAACATATTTAAGAATAACAGTTAAGTAGACCACACGGTATTAAATTACAGTCTAGACTGGTTTACTGTTGCAGTTATAAGTATACATCGCGGAGATAACAAGTACGTTATTTGGAATGTGGTTAACCATTAAAAATAATTTACTTTTATGGCATCCAATAAAGAGCGGTTTTATACGAGCAGTAATTATTATTTTTAAAAATTGCGTCATTAAACTTATTGCGAATTTAATGAATGCCATCTCAATTTAACCAAGAAACAAGGAGAAATCATCGGGGAGGTGTTTTTAACAGTATTACTTGAAAGGCTGGCAGGCGGACGATCAAGGGTCTGCAGCCGCCAACGGTAACTGCAATCGAGAAGATGGAATGTGGCCATGGTCAAAAGCCACGAACCTTTATCCAACTCAACAACTACTTTAACCAATATATCAACAGTTTGGGAACGAAGACAGAAGAAAATTGAGATTCATTTTGATATTAAACAGCATGTTGAAATTTTCTGTAATAATGCTTCTTTATATAGAGACCCTGTTTGGCGAGATCTTAGAATTATTTATTCATTTTAAATATAATTATATTATACAAATATATATAAGGTGGCCCATTAGTATGAAAATATTTCAATTAATATGGAAGATAAATAGTACGAAATATATGGGGTGTTCAATTAATGCAGAGCAGCATAAAGATTTTTTGTTTTTAATAGCACACTGTATTAATTTATCACATCTTTTCATGAATATTACGACTTTGTCAAATTGTTCCGAAAAGAATGAAAATTCTGGAAGTATAATAACTTTATTAGTGTTAAATATTGCTATATTCTAAAATAAAATTGCAATTTTCTCAGAAATTCTCAATTTTAGGAACTTTATGGTATTAACATAATTATAACGGACACAACAATTGTATCAAGTGGTAACATAATATGCAGGATGATACCTTGTCACGCTTTCAGTTCGTCCACTCGTCTTCGTCATAAGATTTGTCGAGCCTGGCTTCCATTTTGGACTACTGATATTAACATCCGTTTATTTTTCGCCTCTTTTATCATTTGTTTGAGGTGTTTACTCTGTTAGAAGTATTAAATTTTATTTTTTTTATATGCTTGATATTGTACATTTTTGGTTTCTTTTGGAATGCATTGTATCTCCTTATTGCTCTTGTTGTTAGTGCTTGTGTGTATTTCTGTATGAATTTTTCTGTTCTGATTTTCGTGTATGTACGTATCTCTTTATTCTTATTTATTTCTAAGTTGGTTTTAACCTCATTATTGTTTATTTTAAATAGAACTAACAGTTCATTTAGTTGTTCTTTCTACGTCTTTTATCATTTCATGAACTGTTTTTGTTCTAGTTCTCTTGTCCAAGGAGTATAACCTTTTTTTAAATTCTATTTTGTTGCCATTGGATTTTACTTTTTTTTTTTTGTGGTGTTTCTCCATGTTATTATGAAGTTTTATAAATTGTTTTTTTATTTTATCCCTGCAGCGATTGTCCTGTTGTTATATATATAATATTTTTAAATTCTTGCGTCTTCTTAATTGTACCTTGTTGATCTTTTTATTTAGTTGGATATGTCTTTGTTAAAGATCATATATTCAGTCTTTGGTTCATTTATGGTTTTCTATTTCTTTAAAATTGTCGTCTATTAGCTGTTGCAAGGTGGTTTGATTTTTTGTTGTTGAATATGTAAAGTTTTCCGTTTAGTTATTTTTTGCAAAAATCATTAGTGTGTATTATGTTGATGGTAGACTCAGCGTATTTTTCTTGGCTTCCTGCATTATTAATTTTTGTTATTTGTGGTCCTTTTCGTAAGTATGCACTTATTAGTTTATGGAATTTGTTTTGAAATCCAATTTTTCTGTTTTGGTGATGAAACTGTATCAAAAACTTTCTTCGGGTGTAGGAAAATCCCCACTACAATTTTGTCAAATTTATGTTTTATGCCGTTAACACGATCGTGTATAGCTGACAATGAGTCCCATTTTTTTCAAAAACATATTGTTATTTTTTTTTAATTACTTGGTGTACATTAAGATGCTTTCTTTTTTTTTTTTTTCGTACAATTTTTCTATAATTTTGTCTAATGCTGGCAGTAATACTATTGGTCTGTGGTTCTTTTTTGTTACCTTTATAGTATATGTGACCGTGTCTAAAGAAAAGAGCTTTCTGACGAAATTTATCAATTTCACTGTTTTGACATCTGTAACGTAATCTGGACTAAATCGAGTTTCTCAGACTTTAAACGCGTGTTTCTCAAAAACTGAAATTTCGTCAGAAGCCTCTTTTCTTTGGGCATTGTCAATATAGGAATTATAATGATAATCTGCGCAATTACCTTCTTCCAGTATGTTGTTTACTAGTTTCATGATTATTGGTATTTTTTTCATATTTTCTATATGATATTCTATATATACTTATATATATATTGTTTGTTGCTTGCAATTTTATCAAATACCAAGGTTTTATTTTTTTTGCGTTATTTTAAATGATTTTGAAAAAGTTGACGTAATGATTGCCTCATTTTTGAATAGAAAAAATTGAAAGGTTTCTCATACCTTACGTAAGGAGATTTGTTGCAAAAACTCATTTTGTAAGAGTAAATCAAAATTTTCCAAATAGCGTTACTTGTATGAGATCAACTTGAATTAAGTAAAAGGATTATCGTGAGTCACCGAAGCTGTTTTAAATTTCAATCAACAAGTTCCACAACTAAACAACTTTGTATGCCATGTTGAAATAGACGACTTGATCGACTATATATAATAATTATATGGGTATTTGCTTTTTTATATAATCTGTCATATCTGAAAAAAAATCAACGCTATGACTAAATAAACTATGATTCTCGGGTTCAATAAACAAATTTACTTGAATTAAATAACTTAATGCAAAAATTAACAACTCTAATTCAATCATTCATTAGCCCCAAGAGCGTTCGGGTCGCTTTCGGCCGGTCGGTACATGTACGAGTACAAGATTTTTTACGAACTCAACTTTCTACTTGTTTAGATTGCAGAAGAGCTACAAGATACATCGCCATCAATACGGTTGTTCAAGAGCGAATAATTAGGACAAGCAAAATCAATGAACGTCGTTCTAGAAATGCTTTCGAATCACGTTATTTCGCGAAGTATAATCCTCTTGCCAATTTCAACGTATGTATGTTTCGTAATTGCGCTTACGGTCGATGTAAAATTGGGCTACATCCGGCCGCTTCTTTGCAGACAGTTTGTCCCAAAAAATTCAAATCCAAAAATGTTGGAATTCCAACGTTTAGAAACTTGTTTGGAGTCGAGCTGTTACGAGGACTACTTATTAATTTCCAAGTTGTTTAGCTTTAATTTTATAAATACTATAATTAAAATGTGTTAAATACACACATATTTGTAAAAAAAAAGATCCACTGCTGGCGTTTCGATAACCATTGTACACTTGAAAAATACACAAAAAATAAATGCGTTTTAGATTTTGTACAAAACAGCATGTTCACTGATTGTTAAAGATTCTCAATACACTGTAATGTTCACATTTTTACGAATAAATTTGACATTTGCTTCTTCTACTTCCATGATTGTTGTTGTTGCATTATTGGGCGAAACGTCAGGTTACGGAATACATGTCGCACTTCCAGATGTTGATTACTGTGATCATACCAGCTAACCATACTAAAATCTTGCCGACCCCAAAAGGCGTTACTGGTAGCGACTTTTAACGTGTTAAACATCGTATTGACACAGCGCCTACGTTTTTCCGAAAGAAAGGGATACGATTTTTATCCGTAATTAAAAATCAATCGTCCCGGTCGGATTTGAATCATTACCTTGCCGAGATGATCATTAAAGTTGTCAATTTCTGTTATTTACAGTTCTCACTCTAATCAGGGCAGTAGGAAAAATCGCCTACTTGCAAAAGCATTACCAACATTCTTTTAGTAACAGTTCCCAGCTCATTCACTGTGGCTTTACATCTAATGTTTCACCATCTTGAATGGTTCTACATAGCTAAATAGCCAACGTTGTATTGGCCCACTTTCCTATAGGAACGGAAGATTGGTGCTCTCTAGTATCTCAAAACGTTACGTGTGTTCCTTATCCACCCGATCGGAAGTGGTGGGTGGCATCACACACTTGATAGTTGGATTTTTAACGGATCCATCAGTTATTGTTGTTGTTTGTATTAATGAATTGATAATGAGTTGACCGAGTCTGTCAAATATCAAAATTTTCCACCTGCTTTTGAAATCGGGGGATGGTAAGTGGGGTAGTTATCAGATGCCAGTTTCATTATTATTATTGTAGAGATCGGCAGGTGATCTCAAATCTGCGGGTGAATTCCACCAAACAGTTTCTAAATTGTTTCATTTGGTTGTAGCAACCGTGATGAACTTGTCATGTTGATAAATCATGGTAAAATTATCATCAGTTAAACGTGTTGGATAAAGAAACAGTCGTAATACCATAAGCTAGGTGCAGTATACTATGAACATGCTGTCCAAGCCATGACGTTATCACTTCTCTACTTAGCAGCCCCTTTTTTATATTGTGGATCAATTTCTCGACGACGTCTAATACATTCTTTTTCGTCCACTCTGCAATTACTGAATTTACAATTATTGCTCCAGAGTGTACTTTTTTATGGTGCCTATGTTAGCTTTTGTTTTCTGCTAGGGTAGTTGATCTAACGCCGTGGCTGTTTTCCGACTTGATTGTCCATTCTCATTCGTTTTGGAATATTTTATTCCCAAAATGGATGTCCTGATGCGGAATCTAAGTATTGCTTTTCCAGAGACCTAGCCGCTTCTTCCTCACTCGGACTCGTGTAAATACAAATTCATTTTGAGAATTAATTTTATTGTCTTGTTTAGAATATGTGTATTTTTTGTTCCATCTTCTTTTGTAATAAAGCATATCACGGCACATTAAAATTTAAAACATTGAAAATTACATCTCTTATCAGAGAAAATAATTATGTATAAAAGGAAAAGGTGATACAAATTCAAGGCACTGCTAACCTCCAAAAAAAAAAATAAAAACCTTACTTCCTCGTGATAACTTCCATGATATATTTTACATCGTAATCAATTACATTTTCCCGTTATCATTGTAACATGTTATTATCCCCAGAGAAATTTCCCAAACTTGTGTTTGTATATACACTATCGTCCATTAAAGTTTGGTCAACAGTTCATCAAAAATAAAAAAATTAAAAGCAACTAACGCCAAAAAAATAAATTCATTTTCTAAATGATAACTATCAAAATCTAACGCAAAATTATTTATTATTAAGGAAATTCTTAAATATTTCTCGTTAAAAAATGCAGCCTTTGCATTGAGAATTGTTTGAACAACTCGCAACATCCTTTCGATTGATTTTCTTGGTATATCGCCCGTGATGTTGTTCCATTCTTGTTGGAGAATCGTCCAGAGTAGCTCCTTGCAAGTAAGACCAACAATCCGAACTCCTTTATCGAGCTTCTTCCGCAGTGGTCATGTCATAATTTGTAAAATATTCGCTTATCTTTCCTCATTCAGATACCGTGTGCATATTCGGGCTGTATGCTTCGGATCGTTGTCGTGCATTAAAGAGACATTCTCGTCGATTACTCGCAGCCCAGAAGGAATGGCATGGGATTGTAATATTTCGCTGTAGTCCTCTTTCTGCATTATTCCGGAGTAAGAAAGCAACCCCAAATTATAACTGAACATCACCGTGTTTATTGTTGATACAATACACAGGGGAAGCATTCTCTCAACAAATACCCTCCTGCTTTGACCGAACACTTTAAATATCGGTTTATCAATCCACAAAACGCTTTTCTAGTAGTAGATGATCATCTGCTAGAGTGGTTATATAAGAAAGAGAAAAATAGGTAATTATATTAAAAAAAATTAAGTTTTCAGTTTTTCGATTTGAAAGTTAAGCGTAATTGTCGGACACGCTGTATAATATTTTCGAAAAATTTATTTGTTTTAGAATTAGTATTTATTACGATCAACAGTTTTGCAAAATTTCAATTTTCCAAATTAAACGCTTTCATAGTTATAATAATTCACACTCACTTGTCCATCTGTATAAAATGTTAAAAAAAGCCAAATATTTCAAATATGGTTAAAAATAGCCATATAGTTCTTTTATCAAATAAACCTTAAAATTAAATTAGTATTAATTTCCGTTTATTTTATTGACTTTTTAAACTTTTGTTACTTAGTCAAGCTTCAATGGACGGTAGTGTATATTTGGGATGGTGATGTTCGTAATTCCCAAAGATAACATTATCACAATTTTCGTTTTCATACTAGAAACATCTTTTTCCACAATCAACACCATAACTTTACATGTACCTAATCGGAGAATGAGCAACATTGCTTTGATTTATTTAATGTGAATATAAATTGTAAAGATTGAGACGATTAAACCAAAGTGAGAGTAAACCTTTGTAGACCTCAATAAAGCAATTATTTAGAAGAATTTTCGCTCATTATTGATAGAAAGATCTTACTTGTTGTATGCCGGAAGCCTTACATTGCTGAGACAGATAAAAAGAAACATAGGGGTGGAGGGATAATGATACTGGCTGTCTGCGTAAAACTTGGGAACGCGAGGTATACCTCTAGGTTGCAAGAAGTGCTCTAGAGTTATCGGAGGTTCAATTGCATTTCCGGTGTCACCGGAACTGACGTTTTCTTTCTTATTTTAAATAGAACATTTTAATATTTTTACCTTCTTGAAAAAGTAAATAAAGACGAATTCAACGATGCCACACATGTTGCGATATACACCAATGAAGTTTTTGGTAATCTGTTTTTGTTGTTAGGCCAGCTTGGCTAAGAAAGACTGACAAATTGTTTTCTACGGCGCACAGTGGAGTATTGGACACGTAAACCTGATCATAACTGGATGTTATGAATGATTTGATTTTTTGATTTGGTTAATGGATTAATTATGCCCACCCGTTAAACTTTATTTGGAAGTGCAGGAATTGAACTATCGTCAGTTGTTTTCAAACTTTTAAAGCAATAGCTATGTGAGAGATAACGTTAGTATTATTGAACGTAATAGTCAGTACCGTTTTTCTGGATCAATTTGGAATTATGGCATTAACATCTAAAGACATATACCCATTTAAATATATTTTTAACGTAGACTGTGACGATAACATAATACCGTTTTATTCCATTTCAATTTCCTAGTTACATTCATCATGCTTTAAAAAGGAACCCACTTTTTCAAAATTTATTTTGTCGTATTTCCAAACCTTATATTCGGCTTTAGTCTGAACATCAGTACGTCAACACCAACAAAAATTCCGGAAGTTTACGGTTTGGATAAATAATATCTTTTCGATATCAAATGTGGCAAAACTCCCGACGCAAAGAAAAAACAAATCTCATGGAAAAACCAACTTCATCAAAAAGATATTGCAGGCCAATAAGGCTACAATGGTAATATTAGCAGAAAATCAACATGTGTACTAACGTATTAACGAATATAACCATCGCTAATAAAGAATTTAAAGTGACGTATAAAATGTTATTTACCATGTTAATGGTAAAGTATGCTATGCTATGGCATCAACCACGACATCTCAGCGTTGCTACTTACACATGTTGAGCAACATCTAAAAAATTTAATAACATAGCTGATGTATTAGAAAGACCAATAGAACAAAATGCTTTGCAGTTCGACCTATCCACTTTACATGCATGGATCAGGTTTCTCTAGCGTATCCTGCAGTTGTCATATAAGTTGGTAATTAAAAAATTGGCAAGCCAGGACAACCGAAGATAAGAAGTTAGTGAAAGAAATTTAAAAAAATACAGGGTTCATTTAGAACACAAATGGGATTGATGGTTGACATTCCAAAACCTGAGTATGGAAGCAGCAACGATAGCAACACTGCCAGAAGATTTTTTTGAAGATATCAAGTTGTCTGCAAAAATAACGAATTAATGAAAATTTAGTAGAACGTTTAAGAATAGTTTTAATAACACTATCATAAGAATTTCTGATAAATATTACGAAATTCCAGGAATTCTGCATTGAAGCTGGGAACACGTTTGTAGAGAATTATCCGTCGTACTTTCCTCTACAAAATCCTTATTCATGCGCTTGCAGTAATCGGAAGAGGCATAAAAAACAAGGCACAAAGATTTTAAAGAATATAGGAAGTCACACATACAGAGAAGCTTCGATGAAGGACATTTTTACTAGGCTTCTTAGGTATATCTTCCGATCCCTACATTACGGGCTTGGGACAATTACTTTCTAAGGTAATTAAAATGGTAGACCCTGTGGAAATAGGCACTGAGGAAGAAGTGGAATCTACAGATAGTGGTACGAACGATTCGAAAGTGAAATTAATAGTTTTTCCTTATAATCTTTATAAATATAAGAAACATAGAAATAAAATGTGTTTACATAATTTTGACCAGGTTTTGTTAAATCTTTTCCTACGTTCGCCGGCCGAAAAAAAGTCTGAGAAAAGCTGTAATCCACGAAAATTAAGATGCATTGCAAATGTAAAGCAATTTCCTCGTGTGTAAGGTATCATAAACTTGCGTGCATAACAACTTTTCTGCGTATTTTTTTTTTTCGCCGCGTCTTGTGCGAGTAGCTTTACTCCTCACTAGATAAAATTGGACAGATGTGAATTAACATTTTTCTTTTTAAATGATCTAATAAGTACATCGTTAAAAATGTTAATAAAGCTAATAGATAATCCTGCTTTAAATTTTTATAGTAATAAATATTTTGTAAATCATGGTTAGACGGTTTACCCATTCTTTCTTAAGTATGCATACTAGCTTATTTGATTTTAAAATAGTTGCAAATTTCTAATTAGATTAAACAAGTATAAATACACTTTAGGTGCTAAGTATTGGATAAAATGTATACCGCAAACTTCCGATATTCCGTTCTCTTGCATTCATATCTTTAAAGCCTAGATTCATAACTTCTATCTATGCATACATTAATTTAGTAACATTCTAAGAATATTGTAACTTTCCTTCCATTCGAGAAAATGAAATTCATTCTATACCTTCGTTTGCAAAAATTGCATTTTCGCAAATATGCAAAAATTGTCTGAGAAGTAGGAAGTTAAAAAAAAAGCACGTAACGCATATATGCAACTATAGCCCATTTAACATCACAAACACGCAATAACACGCATATAATACAAGTACGTGTATGTATAATAATTAAAATTCCGGTTATAGTAGAGACATTCATAAACTCTCATAAAAACAAGCGTCAGAATGAATCAAGCCAATCATTCACTACGCCTCCATATCCAAAAAAGCCATTAACTAACGGATTAACATTTGTTTCCCATTGATATACATTTGTTTACGATATCAATCGACATTGTTATCAAATGTTCATAACATTACTTTGCTGTCAAATATAAGCCTATTTTTATACAACTTTACATGTATATTTTGAAACAATATTATGCAAAACAACACCACAATTGAAGGTAAATGATTTCGTTAACGAAATATGCTCAAAATAGTAAATAACGAACGGAAAAAAACCGTAATTTTCCCAAACATTAAAAGTTCACTATATGAATTGCGCCACTTATGTATTTGTCGTTGTTATTTAATGTTTGTATATGTTAAGGAATTAATTGTCCTCGATGTTATGGTACAAAAAAATTAAGCAAGAAATTTGAGATATTTACATAATAAATGGTTGTGCTGAAGTCACCCTGAAAAATTGTATATTGAACCGTTAAAATTATTATTATTTTAAGTTATCACACTCTTAGAACATGCTGGTTTAAATTATAACGGATGTACACCCTATCGTTACATATAAAACATATAAATTTACTTACTTTTGCTACCACAGTCTGCACAAACGTTATTTCCATGAATTTTTTGCAACTTTAACAATTCTTTTTCATTTGTATAAGCCATAGCGCAAGAACTACATCACACTTTAACAAACTGTATACATATATTCACGCCAATACAAACTTATTTACTGTCCTCCATTTTTAAAACGATGCTAGGTTGTTTTGACATGTTTTGATTATATACAACCAGGAGCGGCTCGTCAACCTGTCGAAAATTATACTCGCATTTTTCCTATATATTTGAAATTAGTAAAAGTATATAATAATTTTAAATGTTCTTATTATTATTTTCAATTAAGAAATATTAACCACAATTGCTTTATCAATTAATAAATAATTGCTTATAGCAGTGGTGTAACTAAGGAAAGGGCGAGTTTGGTAAGTAATAATAGCAAACCGTTATACTTGTTCTATTAGATTAGTTATAAAGAGCGACGGCTGATGATGACATCGACTCCCTTGTGTATTTCCGTTACATATGCAAATACACGAGGGAGTCAAGTCGTTGTATTGTAGTTTCGCAGCCGCAGTGCATGGAACCAATTGCTAGAAATGTACAAATAAATGTAGTTGCCATTTTGTAAAAATATTTCAATTGCAAGCATTGGAAGTACTACCAAAAGATGTGAACTTCCTTTAGGTATTAAAACCACCAGTTAACTAGAATTTTATTACTACATTAACACTATACTGTCTGTTACGCATACACTATACTCTACTCTACCCTTCTTGACACTCCTTCATTACGCTTATCATCCCTGCCTGTTTATCTTACACTATGCATTTTCTAATTTGAATTTTCGCGCCGACGGGTCAATTTATATGTATATAATATAGGTTTATAACTCGAACGAGATGTAGTCCTTGATGATTCTTAAATTTATTTTCTTACATTAACTTTTATTCCTACATTTAATCTCCAATTTTCATATTTCTTTCCAACCTCTATTCACCCTTGTATTTCCATTCGCTTCACGTCCACGTATTTTTATTTTCTCTCCACCCTTTTCTTTCCTCTGCAAATATTTTAGTTATTCTCAATGAATTTCACAAATCGCTACGCCACTGTTTTGGTATATTGAATTGTATGTAAGATGACCCTTTTCATATTCATTATTACCATTTGACGTTAGCCTGTTTCATCCAAATTTGCAATCATTTGTTCGTATCATTTCGATATCTAATCATTATAGTTTGAAATGTTTTCTCTCACAACTAGTAACGTGTTAAAACGAGTCGTTTCGAAAGCTATTAAAATTAACACAAACAGCATTTCAACTACTTCGTCATTAGGTGCAACATTTAAGGTACAGGATGATAAAGATTTTCTGGAGAAAGTAGAGAATAGTAAAGATCCAGTAATTGTCGACTTTTTTGCTACGTAAGTGTACATTATGAATAATAAACAATTTCCTGATATACTATTGTTTTTTTTGAATGACTAGATGGTGTGGACCATGTAAAGTGTTAGAGCCTAGGTTAGAAAGTGTTGTAGCCAAGCGACATGGTAAAATCACCCTTGCAAAGGTCGATGTAGATGATTTGGGTGAAGTTGCGGCTAAATATGAAGTAAGACTATGTTTGTGATTATTCAAACATTATAAATATGCTTTTTAGGTTGGTACAATACCCGCATTAGTTGTATTCCGTAATGGAAAAGTACACGATCGACTTATTGGGTTGCAAGATGAAGATAAGCTAAGCATGTGGGTCGATAAAGTACTAGATACGAAATAAGATGCTTTGTAACATGAAAATTAAAAATATATGTAAAATTTATGTATATAAAAGTGTTATATTATGTTGTTAATGAGTTGTAGTGATTAAATTATGTGTACTACCCAATAAAAAGTTAGTGTATAGTATGTGTGTATAATTGTTGAACAAGTTTACATAATTTTTATATTTCTCAAAAGTAGACTCAAATATATATAAATGTAAAGTATTAAATTTATTTTTATTGTAGGTAAAAATGGGGTATATAGAGAAATCATATGAGTTGGGAGTAAATTAAGTTTTCCTAAATTAAGATCAATGTAGAGCATCCTTATTTCATAGTAAGCATGTCATATGTGTTGCCTACATGTAAGGTGCAAATATCTTGGGGGAAAATTAAATTTGATGAGCGCATGCTTAGGTTATAACATGACAATTGGACCTTAAAATTAAAATTATTTAACACAGACAAAATTTGTGTAAAATGTCTGATTCAGAAGATGAAAATTATTGTTTTTATGGTAAAGCTCTAGAACCATACGATGAAGGTAATAATGAATAAATTAAAAATAAATACTTTCATTGAAATCTTATAATAAAAAACAGATGCTGTTCCAAAGAAAAAACCCATTTCTGTAGAAGATCAAATCGCGACAGATGCTCAAGGCAGACGAAGATTTCATGGCGCCTTTACCGGGGGTTTTTCTGCCGGATTTTACAATACGGTTGGTTCACTGGAAGGATGGAGACCAAGTGAATTTAGAAGTTCACGAAGTGAGAAAGCACAAAGTAAACATTCCAAGCCTGAAGATTTTATGGATGATGAAGACATAAGTGAACATGGAATTGCACCGCAAACAGTTAAAGCAACAGATGACTATGCTTCTAATCGCAAAAGAAAAAAGCAGGTAGGTATTTGTCTTTTTAATCACTGCGAAAAATAGGGGCTTTACTATGCACGTATATATGCGTCAGATTACAACTGTATAATTTTCAGTCTAGGTATTGTTTTTTTGTTATTCTATTCAATGAAAAATAGTAAGGAAGGCTTATTATATGGTGCATTTAATATAGTAATCAATATGTAATTGTACAGACAAAATTAAGACAGTGTGGATTACTTTGCATTTCATAACACTTCGCATTACAGTGATATGCAAATGCATCCGTCAACTTGTATTTCTCTGAAATCTAGATTTAATATCATAAAATGGTTTGTCTATGAATTTATTTAATATAGAAAACATTTTCAACAAAATATAAATAAAATTCTCCAATAAGAAATAAATGTTAAGGCAACAATACTAACAAAATAAACAACTTTAAATTTTAACAAACAAAAGTAGTCCCGAGGTGGTTCTTGACCTGTCTCACTGCGACCTTTTCAGATCCATTGTCCCTCTTTTCTCATTAGATCAACTACGCTAGCTTTGCTTTCTTTGCTAGATTTACCAGCTTTGGGGGTATTCCAGGCCATTTATGAGAGTCGTATTCCTGCCAGTGCTGTACGGTGGCACAGCACATGGACGGCAGTCTCTTCTTCCGCCTGGCAGAATCTACATGCTGCTTCCTTTGTCAGGCCGAGAGTGCGCATGTGCTTCTTGAGCGTACAGTGTCTTGTTACCAGGCCTACAATTGTTCTAACAGACTTTTTAGTACTCTGCTTAGTAGGTCCGCTGTGAATGTAGGCCGGTGTCCAATCAGAAATTGCTTGGCCTATCTCTGACTTAGAATGACCTTCCACAAGTCTTGAGATTTCTTATCTTTGCACTATTAAGTGGTTGCTCTTGCTACAGTATGTGCCATTCCTACCGAGTGTATTGGGCGATTCTCAGCAGTTGACGAGCCTGCTCGGGCTAATTCGTCTGTCTTTACGGCCTTCGTGTACTCAGGCCAGGTTCACCTTAGTTCGGCTTTCCAGCCTATTGAGCATATTCATGCAGTCCCACAGCAGTTTTGACTTCGCCTGTGTATACTCTAGCGCTTTCTATTACTGCTTGACTCTCTGAATAGATAGCAATAGATCGATAGTTATCTACTTGCCGGTCTAATTCTTCAATTTACCACTGCTACTATTTCGGCTTGAAATAGTGTGGGGCTTTGAATTCAGCTTAGTGATTTAGATATTTTTGGTCTACTGCCACAAATCCCGACTCCGACTCCATTTTCCGTCTTTGAGCTGTCTGTGTACTAGATGGATTCGGCCATTATAGGCGGGCCTTTCTCCACTCTTCTCTATCTGGTGTTACCGTTTTATAGCACTTGTCGAAGCTATATTTGGGACTAATGGCGTCACTGGGCCTGCTAGTTATCGCCCCCGCCTTGAGTTCCTTTAATCTGCAGTTTATTATCCTGGCCTTTCCTTGGATGTATACATGTAGTGGTTTAGGACGACTTTCAGAGCAGTGGTTTTTATGGTTCTTGTGGCGTACAGACATACTAGTTTTTTATGCCACTCAGCCGCGTTGCTGTCTCTACCTGCAATGTTTTCGTCCACTATATTACCGAGCTATATGTTATAATTGGTCTGATTACCCCCATGTATAATTTTTGGGGTTAATCCCAACATTTTTCCGCACAATCTTCTTGTAGAAGATGGTTTTAATAAAGCGACAATTCCAAGTATGTCTTTGATCGAACCATACTCGGAGGTATTACATACATACAAGGTAAGTATGTTTTCTCAACGCTAATTTTGTCATAGATTTCACTAGTTCTTCTGTAAACTCCGGTGTTATCTTCTTCAATAAAACGTTTTCTCAAGTCTTCTTTCTGTTTAATAGGAAGTTTACAGAAAAACTAGTGAAATGGCTTGGTCATAAGATATTAGTTCTAACAAAATTTCTACCTTGTACGAAGGGTAATATCTTATGGATGAATACTTTTCCTTGTCCTAATTTAATGCCGTTTATGTGGTTAGTATAGTTAGGAAATATATGGTATCTGCCGACTTACATGAATGTAATAGAAGTTTCCTAATTTAACTTGCTTCTTTTTAGATATTCTCCGATGGACCTATTCCAGGAGAACCAGTGTTGCATACTCTAATCAGTGGATGTAATGAAACTATTGGTTATTTGTTAATGAAGAACATGGATTTAAAGCAAAGATCTAAAGAAACAGAAAAAACAGATACAGATGCACCGAAGGTGTACGGGTGTGTTATGCCTAAAACATATGAAATCAGAAGAAACATAAACTATGATGATGTTATACCAAAAATGTATGTAGATTATATAAAACAACCCAAGAGTAATACATTCGGATTAGGTTATGAAGGTTTAGATAAGAGTCATATGAATCTCTTTAAGTCTACTCAACTTGTTGTCAAAGATAAAGATAATAAAAAATTATCAATATCTGGACAAGCTTTTGGTGTAGGTGCTTTCGAAAATGAAGATGAAGATATTTATGCAAGAGATGATATGTCTCAATATGACTTTGAACTAACCGGTGAAAAGAAACTTTCAGTGCAAGAAGCCAAAAGTAATACAATTTTTGATAGTTTCGTACTATCTAAAATCCCTTTACTTCCAACACAAACATTTCCACCACCAGTTATTCCTCGTAGCTTTTCTGGAAAGCACAAAATTAAAAAATCTAGATTTGAACCGATCCCAGAAGATAAAGTGGAAAGGAAAGACATGACAGCTGCGATTAGAGCAAAATGCATTGGTGAAGCTGAGGTGGAAGAACCACAACCAGGATGTTCTAATACCGCAGAAATTGTTTCCTTTAGTGAAGGGGATATTAAAATCGAAAATCAAAACATAACTACAAGCAAGCCCACTTATAGTTCTGACTTGTTCCTTGACAAATTTGTTTCTGCATCTCAAACAGAAAACCTTCATAACATATTGGAAGAAGTTAAGAAGACCGAATCAGAGCATGGAACCCAGGAAATGAGAGACGCAGCTAAATTGAAAATGTATGGACCATTAACCAGGATTATATCCGACTGGCAACCCTGTAGCTTACTATGTAAAAGGTTTAATATTCGCGAGCCATTATTAGAGTAAGTGCGCTTTGTTTCTAAATACTGTTAAAGTATTAATGCAATAAATACTTACTTTTCATTTTAGCGATAGGATCAAAAAAACGGAAAAGAAGAAAAGCCATATAATATTCGAATATCAGAAAAATAACGAAGAGAACGCTCTGTTACAACCCGGTTTAAGAACTACCAACCAAGAAACTTCGTCAATACAGCACTCAGATCTAATACCGGCAACTGAATCATCAAATGAAGGTACTACAGCGCATGTACCTGACAATTCTGTCAACGAATCGGAAAAAGGTATGGATATGGAAGAAGTGACATCTAATAGTAAGACAGAAACCGTCACGGATAGTGAGACGAAGATAGAAGATAAAAACACAGTTCCGCTTGATATTACTGAAAAAATTGATGTTTCTAAAAATATGGATTTGTTTAAAGCAGTTTTTCTAAGTAGTAGCGAATCAGAATCTGAAGACGAGGAAAAAAAGGAAGAAGAAGAGAAGAATCGTGAAAACTTGTTGAAAGAAAATATTCTAAATGATTATTTGATACCAAAAATCAAAAATAATAAAGAAGGTATTTTATCTCATATAAAATTCAATCCTTTGTTTAAGAATAAGGTTTCTGAAACACAAGATAATGAATTAAAGGACAAGGAAGAGAGTGAAGAAGGCAGTATTAGCAACAATAAAGTAAATGAAGAAATTAAAATGACGAGAGATCCTAGTATTTATGGACCAGTTTTGCCTGATAAAATACCTTCATTAACTACTACATTCGTACCAGATGCGATATCTGATGAAGAATGGGTAGAAAAGGATGAGGTTGTTAAAAAGAAATCAAACAAACATAAAAAGAAGCACAAAAAAGAGAAACATCATAAAAAGGAACATAAATCTAAACATAAACGATAGGTAAGTATATAAAGTTTACAAATACGTCATAATTTTAAGCAAAGTCTGTGATATGTTAAGAAAACAAACTATACAAAAGTATTTGGCAAGAATTAGATGTAAATAGCACTGTTAATAAAAGTATTACATAATTATAGTTTTTTTTTTGGTATATGGTATTTTTCAAAATTAATTGATTAAAAGAAGGAATTTATAGTAATGGGCCCTGTTTGTACATTTTGTTTTGGTCTCCAATTTAAGCCTAAATTGATATTATTTGATTTATGCAGATCAATTTTATAACGATACGCCCGTTTGCTCCAAGTCGGATGATACAATCAGCCAAACTTTCTGCAATGATTTTCCCAGCTTTCAAAAAACTAGCAAAATGTTCTTCAATTTCTGAACCTTCTAATACCTTCGATAATGTTCAATGGCTTCTTCCATGGCTTTTTAGAACTCGCCAGAATATTCTATGACCTACGGTAAGATTCATTACTTTCCACAATGTTTTGAACTAACTTTTTAGAATTCCTCAGAGTTTTCTAGAACAGCCAGTAAATTTAGCTTACATCGCCAGGACCCCGAATTATTGACATTCAGTGTTAACAGCTTCATTCTTTTCTCATTAAGTGTCTCCTGAGTGTCTGAGGATTTAGAAAAAAATGTTTAAATATGGGTTTGAACACTGAAAAGTTGGACACAAAAGCAATTATGTAGGTTCATTTTCCATTGAGAGTTGGCAGGAAAATTTCAATGATTGTATTCTGCAGGGTGCCAAAGTAATTTCGTCATGATGACCTTCCTACCACGCGCGCTCGCAGCATCCCATAACGTTAGTTTTACTGTGATTAAGAACTAAGCTAAGACATTAATTATTGTTCAAGTAACGTCCAGTACCTGGAACCATTGTCCATGACTGTCTCAAATGTAGATCCTACAACTACTAAAGAAGAGTCATCGGCGCAGTTCAACAACATGGGTATGTTCTCTACCGAAGGACATTCGACAGCATAAACATCATTAAAATAAATGATAAAAAGTGGTGGGCTCAAGAGGCTACCTTCAGATACGCCCTTACAAGTATAAATGGAATTTGAATGAACACGAACACCATTAGAGGTGATCTCAACAGTCTGCTGTCTGTGACAAATAAGATTTAAACCATGATATAGCTGTTCCCCTAACACCATAGCGCTCCAGCTCATAGATTAGTTTAGAATGGTCTATCCTGCCGAACGCCTTCGACAGATCAAGTAGAATGCAACTTACCCTCCAAGGTGGTAACAAAAACGGCGATTTCAATATTTTTACTTTTAAGGAATGTTTCACGCTTTGTAATTATCCGTAATTAAAAATCAACCGTCTCAGCCGAGATTTGAACTTTACGCTAACCATTCGAACACCGAGATGGTATCTAGAAAGTAATTACATATAAAATAAAAACAATTTCGAGGTAGACTGAAAAATGCTGCTGTATTTCCTGTAAGAAATATACAAAAGCTTTATTGGTTTATTGTTTTGTTTTGTATTATTATTGCTGCGATTGTTATTTTCGTTCACTGCTACAACTAAGGTGCAAAATTTATATAAAATCTCCAAAAACACTCCATTTCTAAAATATCCCGTTAATTTTCATGCAAATCCATAAACACTCCATGGCTCGATAAGTGATCCATTCTCGACCAAGTTTCGATCAAAGTTTAGCAAAATGGCGGGATCTGCCTGTTGTCGTTCGGGATACAACTGTAAAATATCTTCTATTCACTTATATTTCAGTTCGATGAACAAAGAATATTTATTCAATATTTCTCGTTTCTCTTTGTTGATGTGAGTTACTGAAGTTAATGAACAATAATTGAAATGTGTAGCAGTTTAAAATTTGGTGGCTGCTTTGTCTTAAAATATATTCTCCGCCAATTAAAGTAATATCAGAAGCTTTTGTCATGTTATATATGGCTGAAATTATAAAAAACAAGATTATGTCTCTTCCATCAGCATATATCTATACACAGCTAGTTTACGCAAGACTGCAGCTTTCATCGCTAAAGAGAATGGGAGAGGGCATGTCTCTCCAGCTGCTATCTAGACAACAGGTATTCCTTCCTTACTATAGACTGGCAACAACCGCAATGAAAACTAGACATTTGGAACTGTTGAACGCGCTCCCCGCTCCGTGGATTGAAAAAGAATTTCCAAAATTTAAGACACAAATAAGGAGATATTTTTTAGAAAACTGTTTCTATACGGTGGCGGAATTCCTACAAAACATCAAATCAGTCAGAGACAATTGTCATAATATTAACAACATAATTGTCATAATATTAACAACATAACACCAGAGAAGCACACATACATAAGCAAACACGCACACTCACACAAACATGCGTCATGCACACAGACACACACACACAACAAATACACACATAAATTTTGTTTTGACGTTACCACTATATATGTTGTATATTGCTGGTAAAATAAAGTTTATTATTATTATTAGAGAAAAAAACTCTGATGGTGTTAAAATCCAATATGAAAATTGATGATGGCCAGAAAGAACCGAAACGTACAAAAATGTCAAGTACACCATCAGATAGAAAATCGAAAGTGGCCTCGAGAATATCTTTTTAGTTTTCCTCTGCGAAGCTATATAAAGGTGCTAAGGGCAAAAGAAGAAAATGAGCACTTTTATTTTTAGTCCCGAACGTCATTTGTCACAGATCTAATTTCTCTTCGGGTTCATAACAAACAAAAAATTTACCAACTTTAAGCCTATAAACTAGATTCCCACGGTGAGAGTCGAAAATAAATCAGTCTGTATACCCTAAACAAAAATCTGTTATCTAGATAATAATTTAGGACTCTTCCTGGCTATAACAACAAACCTAGCTATAGATCGCAGAGTTCGGTATTTACCAGCTGAAATTATTTTTTAAATAGTAATGTTTGAACAAATGGAGCACAATTTAGAAAATCAAATCTACGCAAGTCTGTCCTACTGTTCCAAAATTATGAAAAATAGTGAAGCTATTATTAGGAGAAACGAATCCATTTCGACTTTAAAAATTGGTCTTAAATTTGGATATGGATCATTACATTTGCGGAAGTTATTAGCAGAAAGTTGAAAGGTAATTCGTTATTTGTCATATTTACAAATTTGAAATGGAGCATGTTAACCGTTTATCTTATTTTTTTTTGTTTTTGAGTTACTATTGTATATAAACTAGGAACTTTATTAATTTTTATTTTATCTTAAAATAAATTCTAAATAAAATGTAAGAAAAATACATGATTATATTTATGAGAATGGACAAACGAAGATCTTCACTTAGCGGGAAACAAAGATTTCGACAAATTATTGATTATTGCGAAGAATGTAGAACACGCAAATAAGTGCTAATTTTTCAAGGTCATTATAAATTGTTCATTAGTAAAACCGAGAGTGATATATGTAAGATACACCGTTATATTTTCTCGTTCTGCATTTTGCCTTTTTAAACTTTGTTTCATCGTTATATGCTTAGTATATAAAAATAGTTAGCAAAGAATGATTTCAATTTACTAGTTTAGTATTGTTACCATTGTTTTTAAAAAATAGTTCTTTGCAGCATCAGTGAGAGTACATAACAAAATTCAATAAGTGTGTAACAAAATAAAATAAAGTCAAGAATACATCAGAAAATGCCTAGAAACAATAACCAAAAAAATAATGCTAAAATTACTTCATGGTATTGATGGAATTATGCACGGCAAACGCAACACAAGGAGAAAGGGCGCCAAGAAATGTCTAGTTAATCGTTTTGAAATGTTGTAGCATTAACTGTGAGGCAACAACGGCACAGGGTAGATTTAAAATTACTCTCGGAACCACAGTGATGACATCGGGTAGGCAGAAACATGTCCGTGGGTAGTATTTTTTTTTCTCTCCTTGTGTTGCGTTTGCCGTGAATAATTCCATTAATACCATGAGGAAGCTATTTTAGAATCATTTTTTTGGTTAAAGTCAAGAAGAACGCGGAAAACCGAGACAAAATTTTCCTTCGATTAATACTATTTTAAGACTTATGGAAGCATCTCAATTTAATACATAAAAAATTAAATAAAGCTAAGGAAGATGGCATTACCAATTGGGTATTCGTTGAAAGATATTTTTGTCAATTTTCGCCAAGTTGGACACTTGGTTGTTGTTTAAGGCTATGTCCTAATCGAGAGGCATCGCGCAAGCGGGTGATGAGCGATTGCACTAATTCAATTGGCTGTCCTCTTTAGGATCTAAACGCGATCGCGCGATGAGAGAGAATGATCACACTTGTTTCCTTTGATATGCGTCGCATCCATCGCTCTATCGCTTAAAAAGCAAACTTTATACCTGGAAAAGGTGTGTCCTAATCAGTTACCGACTTTACCCGATCAATGCTAACACTATTCGCGTAAAACGTCAAATTCAAACCAGATTGATTTTGGAATAGTAAGAAGGTAAAACAGTTTTATTTTTTTTGACTGATTTTATCATTTCATCAGTTCATCACTCTGATAGGGTGCGTTATCCATTACAACATCTTTCTCGGGTGAATAATTTAATATTTGGGAGAACTATTGTTCAAAAGCAGTAATCTTCATTTCTTCATGGTAATCTGATGTTTTTTTGCCTTCAAACAATAATAAACCATGTTCCAACGACAAAAGTTTTGACAGGATCTATAATTATGGCAGGATTGGTGCAGTGTGTCTAGTCGGTCGATTGTTATCTCTAGATGGTTGTACGTTTCGCAAGCTGGCACTTGGAATGTTGTGGCCTGGTAGTGTTATTGGCCCATCCCTATTTATAATTAAATTTTGAAAAAGACAAACTGCTTACTGCGTTGTCAACAGATGTCTCGATAGCCTTCCGTAAAATTCGAATGTTTGCTGCAGCTATTTCAAAAGTGCGACTCCTGCTGTCTCAAAAGAAGTTAGGAGAAACGCCTCGTTACCCAGAAACACATAGGGAGCAACAATATTTGAGTTGAAGTATAGATGATAGTTCTTCGGCAGCTAAAGGGCAATTGCTATTTTTTATGAATTTAAGGTTTTTTGGTGTACTTACTTATACTTAAAAAGAATTTTACTAATCTTAATCTATTCATTAAGAAACTCATCGCGGCCGCTTTGTATTATCTACAGTGGTTAGAATTGGCCATATTGTATCTATTAGTGTTTGCTTCCTTTCTATAGATGTCTATTTTCAGTTTTTTATTGTTTTTAATTACTAAACCTTCTACTGTGGATTTAATAGTTTCGAATTATCCGATTTACTCACGGCACTTAATTCAAAATTAGATCTTATAGATTTGGTAGAATAGAATGATAGAATAGAATAGTGCAGCGCAGCACATAAATGAAACCGGGCATCATATTAAATTAGAAAACCCGAAATTGATTAAGAACGTAACTTTCCCGCGGGAATTAGACGCTTACGGAGCTTTTTACGTAAGCAACGCCAATTTGATGAATAGAAAGAACGGCCCGTTATCATTCTCAGTTCTGTTTGATTTATTTGGGTTTCATTAACTCTTTAGGATAAAGCGTGCACATGTTTTATGTTTCGTGCCGCAATGATTAGAGACTCTTCCGTCTACCTCTCCGTATTTTTCGCATGTCTTAGTTTTAAGGCGCGTAGGCGACAAATGCAGGTACTTGTAAATAATATCTTTTTCTCGAGAGTAGGGGTAGAACAGGTATGTTAGAATCAGAGCTTTTTCTCACATCATTCGGTCTTCGGTTAAAAATGAGGATCGGCGTATCCTCGAAGCAGCTGTCCCGGATTAGTTAGTTAAGCTTGTCTGGTGCGGAGTGTGTTGATACTTTTGTGTTGTTTGCCATACTACCACACAGTTCCCGCTATCATTAGTGTTTTTCTAGCTTTTTAGGAGTGGAGTGTATCTGCGCCCCAATTACGTTTGTTGTGTTTATTACGTTTCGTACAAGAATTGCTCAGACTTACAGATTTCCTTAGGGTAACTACCGTTTTATTTTAGGGGAATTACGTAATTTGTAAATGTATACTTTACGTCGGTACTTACAATTTTTACCTTAGGGGAATTACCTTTTTAATTTTGGTTTCAATGTGTACCTAATTCAATTATATTTGAAAAGTTGCGCACATTTTCAGAGAATTGTTGCCGTTGCACATTACTGTCTACGTAACAGGTGGTAGTCTGGCCCAAGGAAGGTTAAATATTAACAACATTTATATCTGATTCGCGTAAAATTACTTCATGAGGAACGATGGCGCAGCTTCCTAGAATTACGTAAATTTTCAATACAAAATCATCCTTACAACATTGTTGCAATTATATTCACAGGATTTTTTCTGTGTTTGATCAGGTGGCAAAAACATTTTTTTTACTAACATGTTACAAATTTAAAGCGATTAAGTTGGCAATTAAAATACTTACAGACTAATAATAAAATGATCTTGCATTTTAATACACTTTATTGAACTAGATTTCGCTTTATAGGACACTAGTAACCCCAGCATTAAATATACAGAATGATGTTAACTTGTAATATTGGCGATTAAAAATACAGTTACGATAAAATATGGAACGCGATTCATAACAG